>JASFDG010000074.1:0-40225 GCA_036937095.1 Phaeolepiota aurea
TCGGACCTACCTACCTGCCTCCACTTCGACCCCATTTTTCCGCAGACTTTATCAAATACCACTCTTCAGTTTACCATACTATCCTTTGAAGATCCTCAACCATTTTTGAGTTTTATTAGCCTTTGGAGGCCACACATTCTTTACTAGACATCATCAATCACTTGTACCACACTAATTAATCAATCTGCCCATTAATATAGTGCGTTTCATGATGGAAATCTTCTGAGCTGCTTCTATAAATGCATCAGTCGCTAACTCTGAAATTAGCCTGCCGGGTCATGCTTCTTTGGTGTCCGTCGGCTTGATAAATCAGCATGGACACCCGCCATGGAATCACGCATGGGGGTGTCAGCGGGTCTGCCACTTTGCAGAGTGGACGCGACCTTGGCCATCACGACCTGCATTTGTTGGAGCGTATTGGAAAGGCTGTTCCAAATTTCGCTGTTCTCCCCCTCGAGGTACGTCTGAATCTGGGTGCGCATGTTTTCGACCATGTGGGGGATCTGCCGGTGCAGTTCGTCGCGGATGGGGCCCTTGAGGTATTCGAGCATGAGCTCGGTGCCGCCCTGTAGAAGTGGTGTGGGACTTTCTGCTGACGGTGGCGCTGAAGCTGACGGAGGGCTGCTTTTAATATTGTTAAACTCGTCTTCGAGCGCTTGGAGCGTCTTGATGCCCTCTTCGCGCGCTTCGACACAAGCGTAGAACCGTTCTTGAAGCTGCACGAGGAATAAGTTTTTGACAATAACTGCCTTGGCAGAATCATGGTCTAGAAAAGAGACATACGTTGTCGAACCTGGCTTTGACCTCTTTATTCTTCAGGGTAGCCTCGATGACGGCTGCCTCTAAATTAGTCTAGACTTGCATTGATCTAAGCTATAGAGTCTGGGTCGGATTCGAGCTTACGAGAGTTTGGTTAGCGGAGTCTGTGCGTTGCGCTGAGCTGCTGTTTGAGGTCATGGAGCTGTGTGATGAGAGTATGATTGGTGTCGCCTTGGAACGGCCATCATCAATACGCTTGCCGTGACTCAGGTGATAAGTCTCTATCAGAGATGTTAATTGGGCGTCTAAGCTTGTGATACGCGCTTCAACATCGGCAATCTCTTCTGGTGAGGGTTGGTCGATGTCCATTTCTGCGGCTGGTTCTGTGCGAGTCCCCAAGTCTAACTCATTAGTAGGCGCCAGTATCGCCTGATCAGCGAGATCAACTAAGATGCTGTTCAATTTGACGGCAGAGTCATGGAGGTCGCGCACGCGCGTAACCAATAGTCTGACGTCTTCTGAGCAGGTACCACCCTGACTTGGCGGCGGTTCTACATGAAGGGTGTCACTGACAGGCCAGTCAGGAGACTGATGAATCTTCTCCAGGATACTTTGGTACAAGAGACTAGCTGCGTGGTGCTGCGCCTGCAGCTCCATCAGCCCGGATTGCATACGCTGCTGCAGCACGTGGGGCAAGTTAGAGTAATTCTGCGTGTTAATCAATTTTTGTGCCACTCCGATTTGTTCCCCGATGTCGGCGGCTTTCCGGTCAGCTTCGACAGAATCAGCAAGTAGGCTAGGTGTTTTGTATCATTGTCATGTATACGCTTGGAGCAGCAGAATGACGTACTCGATACGTTCGGTCCATTTTTGCATCTTCGACTCTTGGTCGGGCGATTCTGCGCAAGGCTCGAGCAAGATTTCATCCAGCGTCAGAGTCGATGGTACTGGAGGTAGAGGTGGTGGCCGCGGAAACGACATCAAAGAAGTATTGCTTTTGGATATTTGCAGTGTCAACAAATGGCAGAAGGCGATGGTTGGTTGTTGAAACGTTGAATGTTAAAGCTATGAGGTATGTCGAGTTTGAGTTATCCGGCTAACTGACTGGCTTCAAACTTTATTTTTGTCAGCGCTTAGCATTCTAGCATTAGTGGATTATTACATTGGGTAATCAAACATGACGATTAAGAACATACAATGTGCAGAAAATGCCACCAACCAATGGTGTATAACCTGGAGCAGGCCCGCGGGTGTTGAAATAAGCTCAAGATCAGTCAAATCCCAAGATCGCGGTCACGTCACCTAGCATGCATATATGGTTCGTCTTTTCCAACAATGGTGTCTTCAAACTGAGAAGGAATGATTACGAATGCAAGAGCAACAGAAAAATAAACAAAGATGTGTTTGTATCCAAAGCGGGGCTGAATTACACGAAAACTTGACATTATAGAGGGGATGGTGCCAGTTTACACCCCATTATCCGCACTAAGAAAAATCAGCTAAAAGCTCAGGATCGTGTAATGGAATGCACATACCAGAGCCATCGGGTTCGCCCAATCCGTACAGCATTTCGGTTGGATGGAAAACTAATGAACTGGCCCTAGGTATGAAGGGTGAAGGTAGGGCACGAACAGGTTGTGCATGAAGGCCGGTTTGAACAGAGTATGATGAAAGGGGGTTGGACCTCGAGAAAGAGTTGATGACCACGTTTTGAGTGCGGTGGTTAGCTGAGGTGATAGCTGATACACTTGGGGGTGATACATCAGCCTCGGTATATATATATGACGACATGATTTGAAACACTCACGAAGCGAAGACGCCGCTAAGAGGATGAACATCGAAAGCGGCAAGGCCGTTGGGATGCAGGTCCCAAGTATGTACAGATGAAGCAGAGGTACGCATATCCCATAATTTTACGTGGCCATCAAGGCTATGACATGGGAGGGGTTAGATTGATCAGGCAAGCCGGCCAGGAGACTCACCTCGCAGATAGGAATTGCAGGCTATAGTTAGGATGCCAACAAACGTTCTGTATGCGGGACATATGTTCATCATAGATCCTCACAATCGCATCCTCCTCCTCAAGGCGACGATCAAAGACTTTGACGACCCCGTTTGCGAAACTTGCGAGGAACATCTGAGAGGACCCTTGATCGGAGGCAATCGACGTCACAGGGCTGTCCGAGTTTGTATCCAAGTCCTGACAGGGAAATTCAGTCAATTCACAAGGGACGCACCAACACACTCACCAGGCCTTGTGTCTCCGTCTGCGCATCCCACACTTTGATCACACGGGTGTCACCTCCAACTAATAATTGCCCTGCGCTCTGCTTCCAGTCCATTACCATGCCACTGCCCTGCCGCAGCTGTATCACCTCGTTGAGAGCTCGAAATGCGCTGACCATTTGCAGAGGCCCTTGTTCGAGTGTGGGGTCGTAATTTCGGTAAAGGCGAACGATGCCGTCAGCTGGAAAACTGGTAAGGGGATGAGATGTATGGAGTATATCATAAACTGACCTGAGCCAGTTAATATGATCCCACCTGCCTCTTGGTTAATGATCTCAAGCGAAGTAATGCTGGTTCCCTTGGGGTTCCCGTTGCAGAAATAGTTCAGGCGTTTGCGTTTCGACCAATCCCACACACTATCGATACTCAGGCGAATAGCTTCATGCCAGGCTACGAGGACGTACCTTATCATATCCGTTTCATTCGCCACAACCAGGTGATGATCAAAGGAATGGAATGTCATGGTCAATGGGTGTCCAGCGGTCTGAAGTGTGGCGACGGATCTGTCCCATCTGCAGTTCTCTATGGAATGAGTTAGTTGTGTAAATCTTGCACCTGGACTTATCAGGCTTACCAGCTACGATGGCTTGTGAGGCGGTCTCTTGCTGAACTTGCTCATTACGGGCTTGCCTCCATACTTGATAATTGTACTGGACACTGCCAGGCTCATCTGCCTCAGTTTGCTAATTGGACAAGTTGTGAGAATCGGGGATTGTCTAGGGTGTATCCACAACATACCCTCATCTGAGGCTCCTTGAAGTATTCCATACACCAGTCAAAATAAGTACTCTTCAACGGCAGGACATCGCGGAGACCAGCGCCTGTTCCCAAGCCAAGGATGACACTGCTGCTGGTAGAATCCATAGAGAAGGTGCTGTTGCTCGGGCTAGGTAATCCTCCGCTCCCTACATGGTGCTGATGTTGTCGCCGCGTATGTATAGCATTCCTACGTCGTGCCCGCAGTCTCTCCATGTCTTCTTCCATCAACGCCTCCATGACGTTGCATGGGGAAAAATCCGCAGGGGCTTGCACGTTATCAGTGAAGTCTCGAGGTGGCGAAGGGGGTCTCCGGTGTTGGCCATATTGAGATGTTTGGGGACGTGAATATGGAGAAGTGTATTGAGCTACATTTAAATTCGGGGATGGAGGTCTTGAGACATCAAGCTGCCGGATGGGTTGGAGTCCATTTCCGATGGGCGATGAGCGGCCATCGCTGTCCGAAGGGAAGGCGATCCCATTTGTCAAGGCCTTCAATGTGTTACTGGCGAACGAGGATGTTCGGCGAATTGTGTTGGAGACCCCAGTGGAGATCGAGCTGGTCATCGTATCACTTCGTGAGATGCCTGGTCGTTCCCCACCTGGGGATGGTGATGCCAAACCAAATGATGTCGAAGATGCCAATGAGGGAATACGAATGCGTGCCCCGGTCAATTGCGGGGAGTTCTTGCGTTCCCGATCGGTTGCCGTTGTGGGAGGTATGTTAAGTGAAGTACCTTCTAGGCGCGTGAATGGTGATTCTAGGAGGAGAGCCATAATATAGTCCACGATGGTTTGCGCATTGGTCGCCACCTCTTGATAGGCATCTACGGAAAGATCGAGGAGAACGACAAATATTGTGAAAAATGATGAGAGGAGAACACGATTCTCCTCTCGCGGAAGCTCATCATCACCAAACCCGTCCAACCACTCCCCAATAGCCTGGTTGGTGATATCTTCGTCATGGAGCTGTGAAAAACCACTAATTCCCGCTCTCCATTTTCTATCTTCCTCCCAATACAACCAAGCACAGACGACGAAGTATCCTCGCCATTCTTTGACCAAGCAACTGATGACGACTAGCAGCTCTTTCCGACACATAGGGCTTGCATCATCCTTGACTGCGAGAGTCGCACCGGTAGCCACAGCAACTTCCATCCTGAAGTGCAAACGCTCTTCAAGCTGGAACATTGTGCCTGTCCCTCCACCTCCGTGGTTGTTAGGGTCTGCTGAACCGCTTGCTCCCAAAAACGTTCCCAATGCATACATTGCAGCGCAGCGCACCTCCGCGGAGTCGTCCGATAACAAGCCGATAAGTTTATCCTGTGTTCCATGGTCTACGCCATATATCTTGATTTCGTCATTCGCGTTCCAAATTTGGGCAATACACAATGCAGTCCATTGCCGCAGAAGGAAGTCGGGTTCGTCCAAGCGTGCGTAGCAATTGTCGAAGACTTTATCGGCCCAAACAGCAATTTGACCTTGAGGGAAGTCTCGACACACGGCGGCAAGGATGAAAGAGCACATTGCCTTATGCTCGGACACGTTCGGGAGGACATCATCATTCTTGAGGGCCAGAACGTTGCCAAAATATCTGAACCCTTGAGTATTTAGAAGGTCGGCCTGTACAGAGGGGTCGACAGCGAGAATGCGGGCCCAGATGAAGATCAACACAGGGCGTAGGTCTTGACCAGCAGCTTGTAGAAGTTTGGATATGTATGGGAAGATGCCAATTGTCAGGACGAGGTGGACGGCCCAAGGACCAAGATCGACGAATTGCGAAAGCAATATAAGGGCACGTAGGCGATGTGGTTGGGAGAGGAGAACCTGAAGGACGATAGGCAATTGGTCGGGCGGCTTCCGGGGGACTAGGTGATTCTCTGGCATTCCATATGTATCCTGTCCATTACTATCTGGGTAGTTCTCCCCGGGTAGGGACAAAGGCCCACGTTTCGTCAACGCAGATCCGCCTCGAGATATCCAAACCTCAAAAGCGGTCAATTGATCCGTGAAGAAGCGACTCGGCACATATGTATAAGGCTTCTCGGGTTTGCCAGTATCTGGACGAATTTGCTGTCCAATCCGACCTGCTTTGGCGCCACCGGTCGAGTAGACTAATTTTGGGTCGAAAGCGTCAGGGTTACCAGATATGTTGAGGAGGTCTGGTAGTTGTCGCAGACAGGTGTCAACGGCTAAATCCCATGTATCCCAGAGAGGATGGGTGTTTGTTGCGGGTAGAGGGGGATAGGAGTGTGGTGTACAGTGATAGTTTTTCATAATTCGCTCCGCGAGCAAAAAGTTGCGGAAGAGGGATGCAATAAGGAGATCGCAGCGGTATAACCTTGTAAAGGTTTCTCTAGAGAATGTTGTCCATGCAATTGTGTCGGTTATGGCTGTGAAAATCCAATTCAACTCCCCAAGTGGGGTACGTCTATCTTTGAGGTCTCCAGGCAGGTGCAGTACCATATCGGGTGTGACGTTGTTTGGGAGCTGGTGGTTCATCATGAACCATCGCAGTGCCATATCGATTGGTGCAGTAAGACACGACGTGAATAGATCTGCAGGGAGTTCAGGACAGGTTGGTAGGGTTTCATGAGCGCCACAGGCAGCTAATTGAAGCGAATTCATCAAAGGTTGGGTACCATCGAGGCTTCCACCATGGGGCGCAGTGTTTTCAAGGTCTCGCTTTTCAGCAAATAGGTTAAAGTTGTTCAGGAGGTTCCCAGCAGCGGAGCAGTCCCAGATGTACACCCCTGGTGACCCTAACCATCCTTGAACTTCCTGCAACGAGACTGGGATATATTGGGTGTAATTTCGATTGAAGCACCATAGCTCCCCACTGGCTGTTGGCTTCGGGACTCCGTGACCATTGTAGTAGAATAAGATTGCATCTTCCTTCGCTTGCTTGCGCAGCGTCTGACAAAATCGGCGTAAATCCTCGAGCGAGGGATCGAGGATTGGCTTGTAGGTGATCTTCAGGCTCAGGCCCTCGAATTGATGCTGTAGATTGGCACCAATGGCCTCCAAAGCCTTGTGTGATGGTAAGGCTGTCGGATCTACCCAACACTCCAGTATGGCACATGGGTTCGTCTTCACGACGTCTGGGGGATCGACATCAATATTGAGACATAAGACCAAGGCAGCATTAGCCGTCTTTAGCTTCCCGGGTGTGGGGCCACGCCAAGGGGTCGGTTTGGCTGATGACCATGGTGGCCCTGGAGTTGGGTTTCCACATGTAAGGTGACGCTTCGCTGACCAATAAGGAATGGCTGGGGAAGAGTCGGGAAGGGTGTCCACTGAATTATTCATTTGATCGTCAAGGCTGGGGCCGTTCATTTGATTACGAGTACGGGAAGATCGGTGGGAGCGTGTAGCAGAGCCATAATCATGCTCTGTGTCCGAATCTGAGCTCTGATTATTTCCTTTCGGGTGCGACTGCTTCGTCCAAAGGTCTCCGCCCCCACCTAACCTGACATTAGCATGGC
The DNA here is from genome assembly GCA_036937095.1 of Phaeolepiota aurea. Classification (NCBI taxonomy): domain Eukaryota; kingdom Fungi; phylum Basidiomycota; class Agaricomycetes; order Agaricales; family Squamanitaceae; genus Phaeolepiota; species Phaeolepiota aurea. The sequence goes on from JASFDG010000074.1 coordinate 7,287, forward strand.
TAAAATGAAGAAATCATTATGTACGCACCTGGCACAAACCGAGGGCCAGGTCGCGACTGCATCTCTGCCCAGTAAATTCAGCGAGTCTCGTCCACCTGCAAAATATACAATCAGCATTTTAGAGAGTTGAGGTCAAATGCGCCCCCTCTCACCGTTGATCGTTGAAAGTCCCTTTTACTTCCACCTGGCCTTAATAGCGTATTTACTTTGAAGGTGGTTCGTTTAGGGTCATGGATTGCAAGGAAATGGAGTGATCAGTTTGTTTGAGGGAAATGCAGGGGCGAATTTAGAGTTGGTCACGTTCCGCACAATTTCTATAACAGACCTCCACCTCGCGACTACTTCACTTGAAAGTGCTGGTTTTTGCCAGATGTACTGCTAATCTCTTTTTATATAGGCACACATACGGTTTCGATAACGCCATACCATGGACCCACATTTGGGGACTATTGTCACTATCCCACAAGGACGTGGTGTCGTCAGATTCTCTGGACCAACATCTTTTTCGACTGGGAAATGGGTTGGAATTGAGCTTTATGAGAATGACGGCAAGAACGACGGCTCAGTCAATGGCGTTGCCTACTTTAACTGCAAGATGGGCTATGGAGTGTTCATCCGCCAAAGCCAGATCAAATCTGTGCATGGCTCGGAGTTGGATGCAGCGCCTACAATGGTTCGTGCTATATCTCTCGATTATGTGCCGTTTTCTTATTGTCGCGTAGAGGCCACCTCCTACAACGCGCCCCATAGGTCACCAACGGACTCCGAGCACTGGTACAGGTCTGCTGCGCGCCAACTTGCTTCGAAGCCCTCCTTCTTCGAATGCCTCTCGCTCAGGTAGTCCAATGAAGGCGCATACTGTAGCTCCATTGGCGGGCCCGTCTCGTGTCGCACAGCCCCTACCAGCATCGCCTATCAAGCGTTCTATACCCCTTGGCCTTCAACCACGCAAATCATTGTCCGTTCGCCAATCTCCAAGCAGCGAGGCGTCATCTCCACGAATACCAAGCCCACGGACCAACGATACTACTGCCCGTCCTGCTGACAGCCCAACAGTCAAGCGTACATCTTCACCTCTAAGCATCCTTCCGCTACAAGCATCCCCGTCGCTACTCCCTCCCCCACGTGAACCCGTGATTGCCACCCCGGCTCCCCAACCCGTGTCCCCAGTACTCTCTGTGTGTCTTACCGTTATGCTTTGCTTGGATATGTCTAATCTGTTGTTTTAGAGGGCCCACGATGACCAGGAACTCCAAGAACTACGTGCCAAAATTCGCGTTCTTGAAGCGAAGCGGGCAGATGATGCAAGGCACGTACGCGAGCTAGAGACGCGTCTTGCAGAAGCAGAGTCGTTCGTTGCGCTCCGACCAAAATTGCAGGCGAAATTGAACTCGCAGCAGACTGAGCTCATTGCTACGCGGCGTGAGCTAGCGGATGCTCAGCAATTGTCGCAACTAGCAGAGACGAGGGTGCTTGATGCACAAGAACAACTAGAAATGGTGATGTTGGATAAAGAGGTGGCAGAAGAGCGAGCAGAAATCGCAGAAGCTGAGTTGGAAGAGGTCAAGGAAAAGCTTGCTATTGCTGAGGTAGAGATGGGCGTTCTGAAAGAGGAAGAGAGTAAGTTTTTCCGATTTCCCTATTTGACAACTTGTAACCTCTGCTACAGCACCAGACGGCGAGGAAGCACCTGTGAAGAACTCCCTTGCTTATATCCAACTAGAGAAACATAATGAGAGACTTAAGGAGGCACTCATTAGGTACCAGCAAGCCACAAATATCACAGAAGAGTGACTAACATGTAGGGTACAGGTTGCGTGATATGACTCAAGAAACCGAACAGGAGAATCGACGACGGATATCTGATCTAGAGAAGGATTTGGTTGGCATAGACGACCTTCAATGTATGTTGGAAACCTTCCTTTCACCAATTCCTGCTGATTATGGCTCTCAGCCCAATATGAGGAGGCTCTTATCAAATTATCTAATTCTGAGACTCAGATCGAGGACTTGAAGCTCCAGCTCGATGATGCGCTGGGTGCGGAAGAGATGCTCGTTCAACTGACAGAACGCAATCTCATGCTCGGAGAGGTGAGCATACCTGATATTTGATTTGGGTATAGATATTGAAGTTGTACAAAATAGAAAATCGAAGAGATGCGCGTCACGATCGAGGATCTTGAGGCTCTGCAAGAACTTAATGATGAGCTAGAAGAAAATCACATCGAAACTGAGAAGCAACTACAAACCGATCTTGGTCGGTATTGGTGATCTTTTTCCTCCTTTCCTTTGCTTATACTTTCGCTTCCTAGACACGAAAGACGTGCAGATTCGAGAACATCTCCGAAAAATTGGGTCATTGGAGGAGAGTTGCCAGGACCTGGATGCAACGATCAACCAATTCCGAGATCTCGTGCTGCAGCTGCAAAGGTATTATATTCGCGTTAGGAAGGAGGGCCTCCAGTTACTGACTCGTTTTGTGCAGCGAACTGGACCAACTTCGAACACAGACACAAACAGCCCAGAATGAGTCTGCATCTGCCGCATCGCAGTCGGCAGCCATGATGTCTTTGAATCTCAAACTCCAATCGACAGCTTCTAAGAATCAAGCGAGGAACATCGAACTCGAGGTCAAGAAGCTTGAGGCGAGGGAAGCGAGGGAATTACTTGGCATCATTCAGGTGAAGATCTTTGCTAGCTCTGATCCAATCATCCACAGCTCAATATTTTTTTTATAGCCATACCTACCCCAGATGTACGTCGACTCGGATAGTGACGCCACGAGTTGTTATCTTCTCTTCCTTCGTCTTGCCTACAAGGCGGATTTGATCAACACTGTTGTTGCCCAATCACACAATCTCCCTGAGGCCCTGAATGGGAAAGTTTCCGAAGTCCTTGTCGGAGTATGCGAGGTGTGTTCGGGTTCCTCAACCTATTTTCTCCACTTAATTCCACCCAATAACAGATGAGGGGACGTATATCCGGACTGTCAACACTTTGCAAACGCTTTGCTGCTATTCTTCGCCGTTGCGACGTAGAGACATTCTTGAATATTGGCCGCATATACCCTGAGATCGCCCCCCTTGAGAAGCGTATCGACATGCATATTGACCTCCTTCGTCGGGACGAATTTAGAGACATGGAATGTGTCAGCGATATTGCGAAGTATGATGCACCGTCTACCTCTAGAGCCACCAGGAAATTAATGTATTTGCAGGATCCAGGCTCAGTTCGACCACCTCGCTGAGACCTATTTCAGTGGCTTCGACCATGACCTGGCAGAACGGGAACTTGGATATGTCATTGCATTTGATCATGACCTTGATATGCTTGCTGCTTCCATTGGGCTTACCAAGACGTCGGTTTCTACCATTGTCGAGGATGAAGGTATGTCAGCTTGCGGTATTGGCACCGCCTTGCTAACCCATTCATAGACCTGGCCGTGGATTTGGGCGGTTACGATGCAGATGAGGAGCTATTTAGGCCATTGCAAAGGCTATTGGATCAATGCAAAGGGGCGAAATCTTTATCAAGGTGCGAATTCTCGGTATCATTGGTAGAAGTACCTGATTGTTTTGCAGAAAACTCATTAAACGTCTGGAGGACCTTTCGCAAGACTCCTCTGCACTCAAGGCTCATCTAGTTCCTCAAATGAAGAGCCTTACTAACTCTGTCGCCGAGCTGGTTAACTTTGGGATATCTGTACGCATTCTTCCTCGAATACAGCGCATTACCACCACTTATCCTCAATCGCATAGCTGGCCCAACAAACGATGCCTCATCTAAGTGACGTCCGAAGCTCAAAGTGCTCCTTCCAGTTGACAAGGGTGCTTGGCTTTGTTCGACAAATCACGTCCTCAACAGTGGCAAAGGACCTCAAACCTGGTGCCTCCCCATGGGATTCCGTATCCGGGTTCATTGGCCAGCTCACGGAAGAAGGCAACAAACTCCTGCCTTCAGCTCTAGAGTCCGAGAATGTTACAAAGAGTAAGACTTGTCTTCTTCCAACCGAATAGATACTAAATTTTTGTTCTGCCTTAGTCACCGGTGTTGCACCTTGGGTCACACGCATTGAAGAGATCAAAGCTGCTTTAGCCGTCAACGTCGAGGCAGAGAGAAAGGTGGCGCAGTTGAACGACGAAATGCAAGGTTTGGCTCGCAGTCTGCGGACGAAGGACCAGACCATCCAGGAGACTGCAGTCAAAATCGAGCTTATGGAACGTCGAATGGAAGCCGCCAAGAAGCAAGCAGACGCTATCGATGAACTTGAACATCAGCTTCTGCAAGCAAAGAAGCAGGAACGGACGTATGAGCAGGCCATGGAGCAGCTGCAAGCTGACCTTGATGCATTGGAACAAGACAATGCTAAACTCAAGACATTGACTGCAGGGCAGGATCGACAAAGTGAGTATACGCTTGTGATGACTGAGAGCGCTGATTTAATGCAATGGTAGCAAACGGACCTCAAATGGCTGAGCCTGAGAACCTCCCTATCGAAGGAAGTTTGGAAACATCTCACTTAGTAGAACAGGTAAACATTCTTGCAGTGATGATCTGCATGCTTCTTCTAATCTTTTTGACAAGATTAACGCTCTCCGAGGAACTGTGCGGTATCTCAGGACGGAAAATTCATACCTCAAAGGCCAGGATTTGCTCAAAGAAATCGAGGCTCTCCCCCCTCTACCAACATCCATGCTAAGGATGCCAACACCACCTCTAGACCCCTCAACTGGGTCAGATACAGATGACTCGGATACGGATTATGCTGAACCACCGCTGACGCTGCGAGGGTTAGCGACTGAGACGAAGATGCTCTACAGGGATGTCATCAAGTTCTCATCATCTCCAAAAGTAATCGACCTCTCCGCTCTCAATGCGAAGCGGGCGGAAGCGAAAGGCGGGAAGGTTTGGATGCCGAAGAAGGAGACGCCAGCTCATCAAGTCTGGGAACGCAAGATGCAAGCTGAAAGACTCAGCCGACGTGTGCACGGGCTGCTGGAAAGGGCCCAGGCAATTGGTGCCTAACTTTTTTTCTGGTGTACCTGGCTACTGGTTCCTTCGTATACCTCGAGCGTATTATTATATACCGTGATGCTTCTTAGAGGCGACTGCTACATTAAAGTAGATAATTGTATAGACCCTTAGTATGTTTTGATGTACTGCACCGGCCGGCAAGGGCCGAACGTTATTGCTATTTCCGGTGGGGTAGAGTCTACCTCCGAAACTAATAGCTTTGATACTCGACTTTCTGCCACCCAGTCTACGCGACCACCAGTGTTCTACTGCAACCACCACAATCTCCTCTTCATCCTCGAAGAATATCTTCTGTATCAGATCTAAATTCGTTGCGCAATGGTTAGAGTAAACAGCAACGAACCTGTGAGTCGCCGCCACCACACCATGTTATCACAGCCAAACGAGTGTAACCAACCTTCTTTATACACAGTCCGATAGAAAGGAGGGGGCAAGGAAGAAAGTTGCAGCTATGAAGAAGAAGACTGTCGTGGGTGGCATTTGGCCATGCAAAATTAATGGCTGCAATAAGCAGTTCGCTCGCGAAGCCGATCTGAAACGACACCAGCGAACGACAAAACAACATTCTATGCCCGGTTTGTGCGTCAAGCCCTACATTGCCCCCTCCGAGATGACTTACTCTGCTCCAGCCAATGCCCACAGTGCGACGCAACATTCACCCGCGTACGTTGTTTGTCACGATATATGCACTGCCGCGATTGACCGACCCTTCCTCAGACTGACGCTCTCCGGAGGCACCAAAAATCACGGTACGAGATGTACTGATCCACTTGATTCTGAGTTGACAGTGAACTTTGCAGGCACAATGGACTCGTAGTTGAGCCTACAGACCAGGACAAGAAGGATGGTGAGGAAGAGGCCAAATCCAGCGAATCCCGATCGCGGAGCCCTAGTGGCACCCCCTCCACAAAAGGCAAAGAGCGAGCGTCAAGATCTACGCAGCCTGTACAGACCCATCAGGGCACCCCTAATCCTACAGGCCCATCAAGTTATTACCGTCAACATACCGCTACCACAAGTGGTAAGGCCATTCCCCCAATCGTCGATGATCTAATTCACGCGATGGCCTTCGCAGCATACGTTCCGCCCCGCCCGCCAGTCCCCCAGTTTGCTCAAATAGGACTGCCCACCTCTGCTACCCGACTAAATTCTGCAACCAATTGGGGCTACCCACACCCATGGCCGGAAGGCGGTCCAGTAGGCTATCATCACGTCCCTGTATATCTTGGTCCATCACCCCATTACCGACAAAATGGCAATGGAATGAAGCCCACATCCTACCAAGGTAGCCCTTCCAGCGTCGGAGCGTCTTCCGACTCAACTGCTGATGATGTATCCATGACCAACCACCTCACGACAAGCGAAATTGCCGCTGCTATGGCCGCCGTCCTTCACGAGGCAGTAGCGGCAAATGCTAAGAATATGAATGGCCCGTACCGGGGCAGGAGCTGTGACCCACAAGATGAGATGTCCGAGGGATCCTTTTCTGACGGTGTTCCAGATGCCAATCGTGAAGATTTTGCTCATTCAATACCCCAAACGCCACCACCAACTAGGTGTCGCCTGGGGAAGAGTCTGCACCCAGAACGCCCAGAACCAATGGAACATATTCTCACGGAAGATGGCGAACCAATGCTGAACCCAGGTCAGCCCCACAATAATAACATTGGTTTACCCATACTGACATGTTTACTAGCTGAGCTGCTGACACAGGTGGGCATCCGATTTGATTGACAGCTTCCCTTCTGACTCTCTGTAGGAATCGTTGGCCTCGCCTCCCCCCTCATGACAGTTCAACCCCATGGTCGCCCCCTCATTTATCTATCACAGTTATTTAAACGCGTCAAATTATGTCACAGGCAATGAAACAAATGTAATCCGGCAGGGCTTTTCGAAAGGCTCTTTAATATGCAAATCCCCTATGACTCCTAATCGCATACTTTAAATTTGTCAAGTGAGGTTGGTTGTACTTATAACTGGAGGTATTTCCTGACGCTGATATTCTGTAGCGGTGTTGTTATACACGCATCTTGGACCCTTGTATCTTAATTAGATTCCCCTGCACATCATACTGGTATGTATGTAGCGTAAAAACAACACGGATTTATTTTATCATGGCGTGTAATTGATTACAGACAGTTGCTGTTGAAAGCAACTTTGGTATACTCCACTTTTGCGAATTATGGGTCCTGGTATCAACCTTGATCAAAGAATTTTAACCTTTGGCCACTTGTATTGTGGGCCAACCTGGAACAGCTTTCAGCATTGTTTCAAAAATGTCAAGAACAAACTTGCCTGCTGCACACACATGCCACCCATGGCGTGACCAGCTTCAACACACTCCTTCAATGTCTTTCCAGCAACATATGCGCCAATGAAACCACCCGAAAATGCGTCACCAGCCCCATTGGTGTCGACGATCTGACTATCCGAAAGCGCATTAACCGCAAAGACCTGAGGGGCATCGGGTTCTGCAGAAGATACAAGGACTGTGGATTCCGCTCCATGGGTGAAGACGACGACGCGGGGCTTCGAAGCATTGGATTTGGGCAGGTTCGCGATGGCCTTTGCAACTGCGGCCATGTCAGTCGGGTTGGGAAGCCCATTCGCGGTCGCCCATGATTCTGCCTCGGCCTCATTCCCGATGATGATATCGCAGTATGGGAGGACCTTTTGCAGCTGTGGGCCGAAGAACTGGGGGATGAAAGGCGCGGAAATGTTCAAGATGAAGGTCTGAACACGGTGTCAGATGCTGGAGTGGCGTAAGCTTGGATTTGTGGTAGGATTCTTACCTTGCCGTCAGTCGCGGCTTTCAAGCCGAGTTCAAGGACGGAGTCTACGCCGTGGGTTAAGAAGTACCCTTCAACGTAGAAGGCTTTGGCGCCGGCAATTAGGGGGGCAACTTCAGGTGTCGACAGATGCGATTGCTCGAATTTTTCGGCGCAGCGGAGGGTCGTGACAAGGGATCTGGGGAACGAACCAGAGATTTAGCATGCGATACCAATCTAATACCTATCAGGTTCGTACCTGTGATGGCCCGTGATGATGACACCACAAGCACCCGTCTTGTCGCCCTTCCTGACTTGATAAACCTGGTGTAGACCCTCACGCTTATTGGCCTCCTTCAATTGTTCGGCGAGCGCGTCGTCTCCGACACATCCCGTATATACAACAGAGTTCGGGGGTAGTATGTACTGAACACATTCATATATATAATAATCCGATATGACAGATGATCCAACAATATATGCTTACCGCAGCTCCTCGGGCAGCGTTCTGTGCAGCACCACCAGCGACATAGGTCACTTGATGTTCTTTGACGATTTCATCATAACTGCGCATGCACAAAAGTGACATTTCCACCTTGTCAACAAGCACTCCACGGCAGGGGGGATGGGCTTACAGGGACGCGTGTTTTTCTTCGGCTAGGACGGCATCGTTGGCTTTGAGGTCGTACTTTTCGAGGAGCGCTTCGCCTTTAGTGACCTGCATGTCGAGCAGGGGGTTCCCCATGCAGAAAAGTAGAAATGAGGAGGTCATTTTTCGCGATAATGAGGGATGGGTAATGGGATAAGGAGGAATCAAGAGTTCAAATATTGTAATCGGCCCATCGATGAATCTAATCTAATCTGATCTGTGAACGAACGGCATGGTTGATGGCGTTGTAGATGAATGCAGGATCGTGCAGCGTAGTTTTCACAATGTTATCCATTGTTAAAGTAAAGTAGAGAAATATGTAGTTTTAACAATGTTCCGAGGTTTCCGCTAAGCCATTCACACTCATTATTTATTTTGCCTGCCCATTTTCGGCGGTGGGACCGATCTTCCCTCTCTAAACGACGCGAGCATCCTTCTCGACCTTCACATGGATCCCTTTGATGCGACCACCATAGAACTGGGATGACCCTTCAACCAATTTCATGTTGGTTGGTAACTTCGGCCTCTCGAGGATGACGGGCACAATGTCGACAGGGGTGTCCCACAATGAGACTTGTAATCGTCGCCCGATCGGCCCAGGTTTCTGTACTTCAATCGTGAGCATCAATGTTACGCTTGGAGAGTGGATGTTTACCACACATTCAACACCATACACCCGGCTTCCTGATTGCTTCCTCACTCTGAATCGCAGTCACGAAGATTGTGAGAGGCTCCGCGACGACTATCGACCTAGAATCCAGTTTCTCGAACTGTTCGTAATTCAAGGTTAATGTAATGCGACCGATCGGATGCCTTCTTAATCCAGTCGACAAGGACTAAGGTGCCACATATTTTTTGGAGCTTTACGGACATGTTGAAAGTGCTAGTGGTGGATGATACACCAAGTCCGATGTCATAGAGGTTTGAAGTAGATAACGGTTCGGCATTATGCAGTTCCTCCAAGCCGATGTGTGTTACAAAGTCGTAGGGGTGGCTCAGAAGCTTAGATCCCGCCCTGCTGGTCGGTTTGGGGTCTTGTCCAGCTTCCAAACGGGATTGCGTGATGGGGTCTTCTCATCTCCTTCAGAGGCAATACCCTCATCTTGACCCTGATGGCTCTTGTCTCCTTCAGCCACACGCAAGCTCGGGCGTACACCAAGTGTTGCACAGAGGGCCTTATACCGTGACCGGATTTGGCGAAACAGCTTGGGGATGTCCAATTCTGATGTGGCATTCGCAGCTGATGGATTTACACGTGGAAATTGAGCAATGAGCTCCAATAGATGTCGGCTGTGGTGTTGTGCACGGCTATCATCCAGCATTGGTTATTACCTGTGGTGAAACAAGAAAATCTGCAAGATTACGCACTGGTCGTCACGAGAATGGGATTTGTAGATGGCCTGCCATGTAAGGGCGAAACCTTCGTAGAAACTGAGTTCTTCCCACATCTCGAAGCCCTTTTCTCTGCCGAGTGCACGTCCCTCGATGAGCCCATGTATGCGGCCATGAGCGTGGCCATCTTGATAACCGAGATCGTAAAAACTAAAATTAACCAACGTTAGAACGCGAAGTATTGGCTAACGTGCCGACGCGGACGTTTGCTCTACGTGTACGAGGGATTCCAGGTCAAAATCTTCCTCCATCACCTAGATTGTCAAAGTGGTGCGTCTTTATGTGCACTGTACAGCGGAGTCGTTAGAAAGACCTTTATTTGGCAAATCGTTGCTGCCTATACAACCTACAACAGCCTCGCTGAAAGGATTTACGTCGCTCAGGACGGTCGCTGACACCGCTCGGGCTTACCACCCAGTGACTGCCTCAATGCTCCGCTCTAAATGAAAGCAATGCCATTCTTTGAAGGATCGGAGCAAAAAAAACTGCCCATCGCCCGGGTGACTTGCCTCACTGCGTCGGGCGGCGACTGTGTGGGAGAAGGGGACGGAGGGATTGGGTCAGGACGAAGGGAGATGCCCTGGAAGTGTGACGAAGGGTTTGGCAAGCGAGCGCAGACTCAGGGGAAACTAAATTAAATCATTCATGTTGACATCTTGAGTGACCTGCACACGTCGAGCACGGGGTTTCCACATATAAGGGGGAGATGGGTAATGGGGTAAAGAACGAAGTCCAGCACCCAAAATTGTGGCATAAAACCCTGCCCATCATTGTTTCGCAATATTCATTGCGCAGAGGGAATACTAATGCTCCAAATTTACCGCTAAACCATTGACACTCAATATAGATTTTGCCCAATGTTCATTCCCAGTAATGAAATCCTTCCTCACGACCTTCCCTCTCGAAACAACGTGGGCATCCTTCTCGACCTTTAAATAGATCCCTTCGACGCGGCCATCATAGAACTGAGATGGCTCTTCAATCATTTTCTCCATTTCTGTGTCAGTTGGTATAGTCGGCCCTTCGTATATGATGGGCACAATGTGGACAGAGGTATCTGACGTGAGACTCGCAAGGGTCGCCCGGTCGGCCCAGGTTTCTGTACTTCGATCATAAATATCAAAGGCGAGAAAGTGGCCCGGAAGGCGTGTGTATCGGATTGAGTGTGTCGCAAACATCCACTCTCCAAACAGGATATATCGTTCTGGGAAATACGGATCGCGGTCTAGGATTTTGTGCAAGTCCTCGCGGTGGCTGTTGACCCATAAATCCAGTTTCTTAAACTGTTCGTGACTCGAGGAGTTCACGTAATGCGACCGATTTTGAACAATGATTGAACGGTCGGAGGACAAGGAAAAGCCCATATTGGCGCCATCAACTTTCTCTGTGACCAAGATGTGTCCGTGACTCGGGATGGAAGAGGTGCTACTAACAACGTCGTCGGCAGTTGCTGCTCCGAGGTCAATAAGGTGAGGTGTGCGTGGAAATTTATTGATCTTGATCATTGGGCTTAGACGAAGCAAAAGTTCCTGTGCAGCTGCGAAAGATTTAATGATGACGATCGCCTTGAACCCTTCCTTGAGGGTTGGACGGACAAACATCCCACTCATCTGTTCCACCGCCTTGCGCACTCGGTTTCCAGGAGGGAGGGTGGGGTGTCTGGCACGGCGCTGTGCGCGAGAAGTGCACAGGCCACGTTCGTAATCGAACCAGACGCACACAGGGGATGTGCACCAGCTTGACGCAAGAGCAAGCCACAGCTTTCTATCCGAGGCTGAAGCGTTGCAGCGATCGAGGATAACTTTGCCATGTGGGCGCCGGCCGATTTCTGTTTCGCAGGACGATCGACTCCCTGACTCATCCTGTGATATATGCCTCCAAGTTGAAGGGCTCCGCGCCTTCAATGACTGGGAGAGCCATGATTTACCCGAACCAGGCAGACCTACTAACATAAAGAGGTCGCTTTCTGACCCTAAAGTGCCCTCGATTTCGATCGGGCACGGGAGCGGTTCAGAAGGGACATCGGGCAAGATGGACTGGCGCTTCCAGATGGTACTTGACCACTTCGAAACAAACTCTTCCTGCTGAGCTGTTTCTATGCTTCCTGGCCTTATGCTGCGAAGGAGCGCAATCGCATCGGCTGCAGCAACTTCAGGATGTGTTTGATCGGTTTGAGGCCTTTTGAAGCCGTATGCCACAATGTAGCAAGCAGCCACAGTCCCGGCGCGCCCTTTCCCGCCCCCACAATGTACTAGCATTGGCAGCTTGCTTTCGTCTTCGAAGAGATTCATGACAATGTCCATCTGCTCAATCGACGGCGGGTTATAGTTGGGTATCGGAAGGAATGTATTTGTGATCTTTTTCCCGGAAAACCAAACTGGGTTGAGGGGACTCTCTTCTGTGAGGGTCAGGATGTGTCGGATTCCGAGGTGAGGCGCTGAAAGCGCAGAGATATCAGCCTCGTTGCGAGGTGTGGACATTATCGCGAAATGAAATGGAATGAGCCAGCGGAAGAATCTGGGGAGCTTGTAGAATGATGGAGAGCCGGATGGTAGTAGAGATGACGGGATAGAAAGAGCAGATCTTGGCTCTAGTCGGAGTGTGGGGGTTATGTTACTTATGCTAAGCACTTCCCTTAATTTTGCCGGCCAAGGCTCGAGCAAAAATGGGACCAACTCATCGGGAATCTGAAGCATTTCACTGTCCTGGGAGACTGAACCCCATTCAGTCCCCCTCGAGGCCTTAATGATCTTCTTTATACATTGCCTGTTAAATCTCTCATCGTCACTGCGATGGTATGCGCATGCGTAAGCGAGCATGGCGAGCTTGTCGCAGCCATTTCGGGATGAGTTATCACCAAGTCTCCGAAAACCTTTCGGTGAATCTGGATAGAGGCCAATCAGTCGCGAACAAAAAGACTGCGCCTCAGTAAAATCGCCTGAAGTTTGGAGGGTAAATGTGAGATGGTCGAGAAATTCGATGGAGGATTCGGCTATCACTTGTCCGGTTAACAAACTTTTGACACCCTTGTCCATAACGTGGTTGTTGGAGTAAGATAGTGTGATGTGGAACTGTTTGGGCCCCAAGCCAAGTTGTTTGCGAAGCAGTTGACCAGCCGCCCAAATGACGACTACGTAGTAGACACTCGTAACAGTATTTCCTCCAACGCCAGCATTATATATCTGACGCATATTTGGTTCAAGATCCAAGGTCTGCTTTGAGGCGAGACCGTCGAGCTCGGAAGGACTTAACAGGGTGATGTGAAATTGTTGCGTTGTGCGCCTGAACGCGAGCTCACGGAGAGCCTCTGACTGTAGCGCTTCTTGCGCCATGTTGTCGACGATGGTTCCGACGAGGGCCAAGACGCCACGAATTTTTTTGAGCTTTATGGACATGATGGAAGGGGTTTACTGGCGGTAGATGGTACACTGATTTAACTAACGAGTGAACCTCTTGGCAGGCCTGATGACCGCTGACTCTGAATTGATCAGCCCGGAGCCGCTAACTGATTGGATAGACTGAAAAGAAGTCAGGATTTATGCGGATTGCAGGGCAGGGTAGGTCGAAGGTAAGGGAGAAATGGGACAAGATATATGGCATTTTTGTTTCTGAGAATTGCATGGTCATTTCGCCGCGTTTTTAGCAAGATATTTGGCAAATGCTTTACTTTCAAGCAAAGGGCTGTGCTTGTATATGTTGTCCAAGGCCCAGCTATACAGTACCTCTCAGCCACCAGTCAACACCATCATCAGCATTGCTCAACGACGTTCTCAAGAAATCTACATCATGTCCACAGATCTCCAGTGGCTCCTTCTCCGTGTGCGTTGTTGCGGGCGGCCTCGAGCAACAATTTAAGCTAATATCCATGCCGATATCCAGAAGAACAACTCGTTCATCGTGAAGCGAGTGCCTGAGGGCCCTATGTTCTCCAAAGAACCCGTATGTCACATCCAGCTCGAGAGATACTTCTAAAGCTGACTATATTCTGCAGGGTAACCTCCGCAACCTCCATTCCCACAAATTCTCCGGATTGGCCAACTCCAAGGTTGGATAGGCGCCGGTCGCCGAGATTTCGACTTTATTCTGATGCGCACTTGATGTACAGGTTATACACGTGGCAGACTCGCCCAGTGGAGTTTCTATCACCACTCGCAAGGTCAAAGCTTCCCCCCACGCTGTTGGCAAGGCCTCTTCAACCACCACCATCCGCCCCCGCTCAGGAGGACGTCGCGCTGTTGGGATCGCTGCTGCTTCTACCGCCAAGAGGGGTTACCGCCCAGATCTCCGCTCTGTGAGTCCCCTTCTGTTTATAATGCTTTGCTATTCTTCCCACCCCCCCCTTGTTTCCCTTCTGCCCCTCTCGAAACGCAATCTCGTTAGAACCCACTGGATCTGCTTGCTTGCAGGCACATGAAGGCTGGGCGTGGACATGTTTGCAATATAAACCCCCTCCATTGGGGCGATCAACTCCAATGGAGATCTCGCCATGTCGCTATCGGGCCCCATTCGATGCTCTCCGTGGCAGGATCCGACTCTTTGGCGCTCACATACTTTTACTTAAGACCTCCTTTGCTTGACCTTCTAGCAGATTCCTCTTATCCTGATTACGCCTGCTCATCCTTGCATCTTTACAGGCTACACTTGCTCGCGTTTCTGCCCTCATTGCTGCTCAAAAAGAGCCCAAGCCTACCCCTCCCAAGAAGTCACGAGGCAAGAAGGTGCAGGCTTCATCCGACAGTTCATAGAGATTCACTTCTTGCTGTCTTACACCTATTCCCTTCTACACGCACACTTATGGTCATGCATGTTTGCAAAAACAATAAAGATATGCCTGAGACAACATTTCCTCGACGGTAACTAAAATTACACTAAGTTGCATCTGGTGTTAGCGACGTTGAACGGACACTGTGATACTGGTACGTTGCGGAGTTATGGTCTTCTTATTTCTCACCCTGGCTTCTCAACTCATGAAGGGCTTCCCAGCAGGTTGGGCAATACAACCAGCTGCCCCGAAATTCTTATTGGCGCTGTGGGCATCCCTGGTATGCCATATATTGCTTCCAATGAGGTATTCTTTCATCTTATCGCTATCGTGCGTCCCCTGTTTCTGCTATTTCTTGGGTGGCAAGTCGTCTTCACGCAAGCGACGGTCGTGTACCTCCTCATTACCCGCACCACTAGTCTAACGGTTCATCGGTGACGTTTGCGCTGTTAGGAGGCGTAGTGTCGCTAATGTCAGAGCAAATGGTCAAGTGCAATCCTCAATATGCGCGGTGGTGCTCACGGTGCAGCCTGCGGCTTTTGTGACTTTACGGCAAGATATAAGTTGAGCACAACATCGTTCACGATGGCAAGGACTGGTAGACGTTGACCAGCATGTCACATGACATGTGTCATTGCATGACTGGTTCGACCTTCGGGTCCACCGTCTTTGAGCGCAAGTTCCGAATTACCTCACGCCGGACTCATCATGAATACCTGCACTTCCTATCCTCTGGCGCTCTTGATGCTGATGAGCGAACAGGACAACAAAATCCACCTCTAGGATTCGCCAAACGCATTGGATTGGAAAGTTCAACCTTTAACTTGCCTGCACATCAGCTTCTTCAGGCCCTGATCGAGCACGCCCCATCCCCTGTCACCATCGCCAAGGAATTCCTAGTGGAGCTTGAGAGATGTGGGATCTCGAATGTGCGAACATTAGGTGCATTGTTCAAGTGTCATTCTTCAACTTGACATGACCTTGCTCATATGTCTCAAGCTCAAAATGCTGGAAGTGGTACTTGCACCATCGCTCCAGTCGATTGGGCGAGAATGGTTCATAAAGAGCTCAAACATCAGGCTGGCGACCTTAAATATCTTACGAAGCTCGGAAGTCACTACTTGTCTCACCTGGTGGTTGCATGTAAGCCGCTTATTCCCTCGACCAGAACAATGTGTTTATTTTTTTAAGTTCGAAACCCTGGTGGGAAGAAGACACCCCAAGATACTGTCAATCCCACGCCAAACCTCAGGCGCATTGATGAGATTGACAGTCTGCTAAAACAAGCCATCATCAATCGCAGCCAATCGGCTTTGAAAGACCTGGTACATTTTTCGTCAGCTGGTTGGTCTACTTGAATGATAAGCTGCAGATTTTCTCCGCGATGGCGGCAGGTGCCTTCTTACAGGATTCCCATTCTTCCCTCCAAATCATGTCATTCCTCGATGTGCTCACATCATCCCATTCTCCATCCACTCAAAGGTAACCCCCAAACCACAATGGATTCCATTGCTTTGAATCCTCACCCATTTATCTAGATGCAGTCGCATATTGCCATTGAAGCCTTCACTGACTCTGCCTTGGATGCGAAATTTATCCAGCAATACATAAATCACCCCACTAATGCATTGAGTATCCAAACTGACACCTATGATTCAATGAATAAGCACCTGGCTTGGGGTATTGAAGCAAGATCGTGTGTTAATCAGGTGAGGCTCTCAATTTAGTTATGTTCTTGAACTTATATATGAGAAAGTGGAAATACTACTACCGAGTGGTTCGACCAGATCATATTCCACCTGTGATTAGACTTGAAGATGGTGACGAAATTTTATTTCAACAGGGTAGCGGTGGTCCCCATATTGTGCCCCCCAATCCGAAAATTTGCAACCTCCACCTGGCAATAGCTCGGGTCTCTTATGCTTCGGGAGCTGCAGATATTTTTGACCAATTTGTTCGTGATGAAGATGCAGATGGAATGCAGGTCCCCCTTTATTTTGGTAGCCCTTATGTATCTGATGATGTGCTTATGCGTCGGCTTGAGGCCTTAGCTTGTTAACACATTACATGGTGCTTTCATTCCCTGTATCCTGATGTCTAGAGAGTGTTAGTACTCTCAGCCAAAATTGGTTCGGAACTGAGCGAGAAAAATTGAGGCAGGTTGGTAATAGGAGTGCTTGGTGAACAATCGAGGCAGATTGTGGACTTTACTTTCTCTTACATACCCAACATGCATCAACTGCAAATAACTAAAACCATATAATTGAATACCAAGATATATGGTCTGGATGACCCTGGATGAGCTCCTAGTGAGCGTACAGTTGTGACCAGTATTCAGTGGAGGTGTAGAGAGCTCTGGCAGTTTGAACAAGATGCACAACAGCAGCGGTGCTCTGATGCCATTGCTGTATATGCTGCTGTATCGCTGTACTCAATGGTGGGGGCATGCTGCCGAGTTTGCCATCAAATTCTCAATCCGAAATTGTGGCTGAAACGGACTGGGGGCCCTGTAATGAGAATACATTCACACGACCATGCCTGTGGAACATGGACTCCACCTTGTCACCCTGTGACTTTGTGGCGAAAACCGCTCAAACCCAAAGCATACTTCTCACTTCTCATCTAGCCCTCCGACCTATGAAGGAGCCGGCCGCGTACCTTGACACTCGAGAGGCCCGTGGACAGGAGCGGAGTCTGCAGATACTTGGTGCTGCTAGCACTGCTCAGCGGAGACAGAGGCCTCGTCAACGAAAGCCGAAAAATTCAGGAATGCAGGAGGCCCCTGAAGGTGCCCATGAATCGCATACAGCACATATATACACCCCGTGGCTGCAAAATATCAGTCCTCAAAATTACGCAACGTGGGAGCACAGGTGCGCGTTGTTAGATCTTGTTATATATATTCCTTGCGAATCTGATGCGCATAAACTAAGGTTACATGATGAAATTGTCGCATACACAAACTTCATTTTGCCAACAGGTCATGAACGAGCCGCACGCAGAAAAACTTTCGAGATTGTCCAACGAATCATCAAGAGGCGGTTTCGTGCTGCAGCCGTTGATTTACATGGGAGTGCGACAACAGGGTTGTCTTTGCCAAATGGGTGAGTGGTGAGTCCTGAAGAATGTCAGACTACCTAACAGCGATGTTTGTAGCGATGTGGACATCATTGTATCGTTGCTGCCCCCTCCACCAAACATGAAAAGCGCCTTGTTCCAGCTAGCAGGCGCTCTCAAGTCGTCTGGCCTCACAAATCACGCCCAGGTGAACCAACGAGCTCGGGTCCCCATTATAACCTTCGAGACTCTCCCAGAATATGGTCTGTCATCCCTACTTCATCGCAGGCGAGGACAATAACGACCAACACCTAGGATCGTTCAGCATCGACATTGGTATTAATAACACTGACGGCTTGCGCAGCAGAGATCTGGTAAACGACTGTCTGTCGGAAATGCCCGCTTTGCGACCTCTCATTATGGTAATCAAAGGCTTCCTGTCGCAGAGAGAACTCAATTGTGCATCGAAATCGTCTTTGGGAAGCTACGCCATTATTTGCATGTGCATAAGTTTTCTGCAGCTGAACCCGGGGAAGCGACCTCAGGAGCTTCTCGAAAAGCCGTTTGAGATGCAGTCCCTGGGCGTTCTGCTGCAGGATTTCTTCAGATATTATGGGGAAGATTACCCGTATTCAACCTCATTCATTTCTATCGCGGAGGGCAAGCTCCTTCCCAAGGAATCCGCGAGCTGGGTCAAGAAGGATCCTCCCGACAGACTGGTTACCCAATGTCCCCTCCATTTGGGTGCGTTGCTCTTCCCTTGCTCAAAATCCTAGACCTGATGTCTACATCAAGATATTGATATCTCAAAGTCGGTGGGGAAGAATCAGCAGGCCGCTTTGTTGCGTGCTTTTAACGAGGCTTCTGCCCACCTTTTCCAAGCCGATCCTAACGACCGCGACATTCTGGGACCTCTTGTGTCGCTCAATAGAATTGTATAAATTTACGCTTTTGTCTCTTCAAGCCTACCTCTAACTTCTACGTCTATATCCAGGCGCTGGATCGACGCTCCGAGATACAGCAACTTGTGGAATCATGTCGTCTGGACACGCTTGACAGGGACATTTACATGTCTAATTTCGGAGGTCCTTGGAGACCAAGATCGGGATTTGCGGACTCTCAACACGAACGACATGGTGGCTCCATGCGCGATGGCATTACGGGGACGACTTTTGGAAACCATGTAATTGGCGGAAGACCCCACGGATACCAGACATGGAGAGGAACGGACTATCACCGGTAAAGAACTTCGCTTAGATTGCGTTCTGCTATTGCGCGGTCGGCTTGTTAAACCCGGTATGGTGTCTGTTCAGTCTGTTTCCTCCCTCGTGTTACAACACCCTTTCATCCCTCGTTGGGTTACCCCGAGCCCATGCCACTACCTGATATCGAGTTCAACATGCCCAACAGCCTTCAGAGGCAAATGACAATAACAAAAACCTCCATCTCGCGCCTGCATACTCAGCTAACAGCTACCCGTATAGCTCTATCACATCTAGCTATTCCAGGCCCCCACCACAGACCCCTCGCTGGCTTGTGTGACTCTATATCACTTTCATAACTGTTCAAGTCGTACCCAGTCACTGGAAAATATCAGTAGATAGAATCAGGACTACTTGCTTCACCTTGAGTCCCCCCCTATTCTGCCGCAGTTTTACTTTTACTGTTGTCTGGATATTTTGCTAGTTACATACTATCATCCACCAAGGCATTGTGTTATGTCCTGAGTCTCAACAACAAAGGTGGTTATCAGTATGTAGATAAGGCTGTAAACAAACAGCGCGTTGTCATTCCCGTCTTAGGCGCCGAATTGTCTGCCCGTGGTCAACTTCCTGATCAGTAATCGTGTGGAAGGGGTACCACCTCAACTACCTCAGCAGGACGGAACTCGTCCTTGCGAAGCTCCCATGACCCGCACGCTGCCACACCCGAGCATCCAGAGGGCCGGATGACGACGCATGAGGGATGAATTCTTGATTGCTTTCCAAAATACACATTTTCGTATCGGCAATTTGTTTGCGCTTGACTCCTCTGCGAATTCATAATTCCATCCTGCGTTAGCGTTGCTGACATGGAGGACTGACCACTTACTGACAAGCCTCTCTATTAAGCCTAGTGCCACTATTTCGTTCACGCCGCAAATTAAACGGGTTACAGCCTACGACAGAGTCCGAGGCAGAGTAGTGGAACCGCTATCCCTTGAAGACTTCCTAATAGCGTATGTCCACATCGTGAGATTCCCCCTTCAAGTATCTACCTCATTTCCAGAGTGATAGGTGTAGTGAGCGTCGGCAAAAAATGGTAAGTGACGCAAGCACTAATCCCAAGCTCGTCGTCATCTGAGATGTTCAAGTTGAATAAAAAAATTATTCAACAAGCCAATCACCTTAAGCAAAAAATATAGAGCCGCGTCAATCAGATGTTGTCTTCATTGATACACCTGGGGAAAGTCGAAGGGATCGAATTCGATGAGATTGTTGAGAAAATTCCCAAGACTGTCGAAAAAGCGTAAGCAGATCTAAAGGAGGGTTATAGTCGGCGTTGAACATCATCGCTTCAGCTCAGGTCAAAGTACATGTACTTTGATTGGAGGAGTGCGCTACCTGCGCCATATCTCTGACAACCGAATGGGGAGACGCTCCAGTCTGTTCTCCATCGAGAGGCAGAGTTTGTGGAAACACATTGGGAGGAGATGACGCTCTTGGGTTCGAAGACGCGACGCTTTGAAACCACCAGTCCTAGTATGAATTCGTCCTCGATGTTTACACAATAAATAACCCGATTGCCTCTTTTCCTGCCATTGCGAGTCTGTCGTTCCCCCTCAAGTTACAGCATTTTCCCATTAATGACAAGAAATTGTATGGACGTGCTCCGCGATCTATACACCTGCTTCGCAAGCTTTATCAGCTTAACCACGTTGTCACTTTTCTCATTTGTCCGAATGGAGAGTTGCTGGAGGGAAGTGAACATACGGAGCCAGTCCGGAAAGACGTCTGCCACGGAGGACTCAGGCGAGATCAGTTGATCAAATAGAAGAGTCATATCTGTGATATGGTTCATATAATCGTCTTTCAAGGGCGTGGACGAGGCCTCAACCTCAGGTACCATCCACAAATGTGGCGTATGCCCGACGACAACAATAATTTTGGGCACAATGGCTCGACCTTGGGATCTTAGCAGATTGTAGATTTCCGCGACTGGAGCAACTGCGCCTGAGTTGCTTCGGGAATAACTGACGGTGATGTCATCCAAAAGGGGAAATGGATACTGTACTGGATTAGACACCCAGCTCAAAACCCACGCAGAGGATGCTTGCAGCATTCTCAGGTGGGGGAAGTGGGGGAGAGGCTCGGTGCCGAAAGTCTGGCCATTCCTTACGTTGTTGGAGATGATCAAGGATTGGAGAAGAGGGAACGAGCTTATGAACTGGATCAAGTCCGATCTCTTGATATCGGTTACTGCCCTAATCGAAAGGTTGACCAGGTTCGGCATGGCACTGGAGATGAGGGGGAGGACTGCCGCCCAGCTCGCAGTGTTGGTATTCACCCTGGATAAGGAGAAAGTTTGAATTGGGGAGCACCGGAGGGTCGCGATAGTCCAGGGAAGTGAAGGTGGGAGAAGAAGGCCGGTGGAGGCAATCTCGAACGCGCGCAAATGGGAAGCCGAGCGCGCCTCCGGTAAAAGCTTGACAAGCATCGAGCCGGGGACGATCTCCGAGTCATCTGAACGACGAAACTCCCACTTCTCCCCCGAAATATAATAGGGTTCCTGCATAGGAATGGATGATTTCCTAGGGCCTTTGAGGATGTTGCCGATCAGCTGTTTGAACGTTAATTTCGGACTCGAAGGGGGGCCGTGGAGAGTATAAGTATGCATCATGTATCGCATGCCCACAACGGACAAGTCTGTGCACCCCTTCTGAATGATGACGTTCATGAGGGCACCAAATGTCGAAGACCAACTTGAAAGAACCTCGGAAAGTGTGGTTGCGTTCCGCTTGCAGCAGCACGCGGTGGCGTCAAAATTGAGACGCACGCTCTGAACACTGGTCAGCCTGGACAAGAACATCGTAAGGCGGGATAGATGGTGGAGAATGGGCTTGATTCGACCGCCCGGAAACACGGGAAAAGTACAAGTGAATGATTGAATGTCTGAAACGTTTAGAGCGACTTGCAGGCCGGACAACGCGTCGTATTTCAAGCCCTCGTCGCTAAATGATGATATTGTGATGTCTGATAGAACTGTAGGTTGACGGATGCCATGCCTGGCAAGATAGACGGGCATACAGATGTCGTGAAGTGACCGTGATGTCAAGGAAAGGCAATAAACCGAATCCATGTCGAGAGCTTGGTCGCATAGAGTCAGTATGAGTTCTGTAGGAAGGGTTTCGAAGTAACAAGCCGGGTCCTCATTGAACTCTGCCATATTTCGTGAGTTACACTGGAGATCGTTCTTGCAGGAAGCCAAAGCTGTGTTGACCCCAGATACTGGGCACTTTCCCCACATGTTTGGTTGTTACTTAAGCTTCCATCTGCTATGTACATAAGAAGCTTGATATCACGGTAGCGTCTCTTTTAGACTCCTCGCCGTGGTTCGTGATTCTTCCATCACACGCCACATCGTCCGAACATTAACGTGTAGCTTGAAGTTATGAGTTGGAACTAAAGTTGGCCCAGATGTGCATCATTAACCAAGCATGTTTACTAGGAATAAAGCTCGTGTCGGAAAAATACATTTCAAGTTCATCCCCCAAAAAACCGAGGTTGTCGCTGGTGCCGCCAAAAAGTCTTTGATATCCTTCAGAGACGGAGAGAGAGGTGTCATCGCAAATCAGTCTCAACCATTCAATAGTTTCGGTAATAAGTCAACCAAACCTCGACTAATTCGCAGTTGCAAGCCAGCCGCCCGCATTGTATCTCCAAACCCTGAAAACATGCTCAATTCGATTGTATCGATATCATTGAACGCCCTTATCAACAAGATCAACTATTTCCATAGGTCAGCGCGAAGCTTCGCGGGGGAACGCATACACTTACAAATTCCGTCTGCCAAGCCAAGCGCGCATGCAGCTTCTACGCTTCCTCCAACATGCTCAATATTTGCCTTTTGACCATTCACCTAATCGCGCGTCGACCTCTGCGAAATATGCGCCCGATACTACTTCAAAAACTTGTTACAACTCGCTTTCCAGCAAGGTCTTCCACTGTCGTGATCGCGCTGCAATCGGGAACTTGTACTTGCAGTGTGCATTTTCCAAAACCCAACCGTAACTCTTCGATCATAAGGTCTTGCATTCCGGCCTCGAGGGCCACGTCATGTCCTGTGATGCCAAGCTCGACATTGCCTTTGCCGACAAAGGAAGGGATATCCGATGCAGGTAGAATATACTGTAAAAAGATGAGGTTGAATGCGATTGAACCAAAAACCGGTTTACAGTGCGATGTAGTGATTCATAACCAGACAAACATCTTGCCTGTTATGGCGTCGGAACTGGATATCAGCGCCTACGGAATGGAGCTTGTCAATATTTTGATTTCCAGCCGTAAGGTGGACTCACCCACCAGAAGAGACAGGCATTTCTCATATAGCCTTCCTGCATTTTACCAACACCAGACAAGCCACTTGACTCCATCCACCTTTCTTGGGTATAGCAAATAAAAGCCGACCATCGAGAGAAATCACGTCATCTGGTGAGGAAAGGTTGCCGAAATAAATATGGCTAACCTGCCTGGCAACTATATCTGTGGCTGTGCTGTGATAATCAAATTGTTATTTATACTCGAATTTGATTATTACGTTCTACTGCAATGAGGACGCGCTTCTCCCACTCGCTGGCCCTCCTATGACTCTTCAAATTTTCAAACTACAACTTCTACCTGCCCCCGGCCATGCGCAACACGAATTGGACCGTTCTTTATGACCGATTTCCATTTAGTGGTCCTTGTTCATATGAACGACTCGCTCTCAAAACCTGGTTAGGTAAACCACCCTTAAGGTTTCTCAGAAGGCGGTCAACTCTTGCTCATATACACACGACCACTTCCTTTCTTGGAGGTTGTAGGTGCCTTCAGAAGCCGTCTTTTTCCGACTATTTAATAAGAGCTTTCCACCTAGCGTGATTGGTGGGCAGCATGCTTCCTCTCAACCCATTCTCTGCTCGTCAGTCCAAGGCACCAGCGCCTCATTACTCCCGCGGTGGAGGTGGACGGGGCCCTGGGAGGGCAACATCCCACAGTCACTCTTATTCCTTGAATCCAAGCTTTAGCCACTTCAGGGATCTCTCTCATGACTCCGATGTGGAGATCACCCTCCCACCCGACTTGGACCCTATGGAAGGGCTGAACCCAAAGCCAATTCGAGAATTCCCCAAACCATCACTTCGAGATGCCAGTGCTGAGGCGGCTGTCAAGGTCGATAATTTTCAGTGTATTGGCTCATATAACTGGGTCAAAGGAGATGCACCAACAATCATAGTGCCAGGTCAGCTTCCCTTTATTGTGCGTAGGTGCCCCTGTGACCAATACTTGTAGGTTCACCTCCGGAATGGCAAAATAGGCCGACCCCTTACAATGTCCCACCTGACATTGGTGTCCAGATGGTGGACCAGAACGGATTTCGGGCACCACTTGCTCCCCTTTTACCACTCATGATCGCCGTCGACACGATAGAGAGTGAATCGGGAGATGTCCCCTTCGATTGGGGTGCCGTCGACTTCGTCACAGATCGTAATGGACTGAGAAAATTACTCCACTGGATTGAGGGAGACCGTTCCGATTTTCGTATCAATGTTCAATTGGCTGGAAAGAAGACATTGCTTTTCAATCGTTGGGCCAGGCGCACTAGGGAACGGTTCTCTGGGCGTACTTATGGCATTAACTACGAAAAGGCTTCAACTGCGCCAGCCCCAGGCTGTAAAGATGGCATTGGTCATCACAGGATTGTGAGCTACGTACGTCTCCTTCCAGACAGGTTTTTTTTGCGGTCGTCATGCTTACTATTAGGATCTGAATGGACTAAAAATGGTTGTTCGCTTTGAAGTCGATGCGTGCATCCCCCCTGCTACAGACCCAGTGGCGCGTAGAAGAAGGTCATCAAACATAGATGATCTTGTAACTTCCCTGTCTGCAATAGACATCTCTTCTCGAACACCTGCACCACCAGACGCCAGCATTGCCCCTAAACTGAATGTAATAAGATCTGGGACACTGGTGAAGCAAGCTTCGATAATAGAGCTGACCACAGTGTCTGAAACGAGACAGTCCAGCTTTGATTGGAGGATAGCTTATCCTCAACTGTTCTTCTCCCAAACGCCCAATCATTTTCTTGCTGCCCACCAACGCGGAAGGTTCAACACGGTTTCCAAGCGCAGGATCAGCTCGGTTGAGCTCAAAGGCCACGAGGACGCGATGCAGCCTTCCTTCAAAAGGTTAAGAACTGCCCTGGCCATCATTCAAGAGTTCGTTATAGCTCGGGGCCAGCGAGGGAGACTTAGCTTGGTATGCATGAATGGCACTTTGAAAGCCTACGAGAGGGCAAGCGAAGCAGATTGCCTTCCTGACTCGATCCTGGCACGCTTCGACAGTTAATTTTCACCCAAAAGCTTTTTCTTGGGTACGAAGTCCACCTTCTGCGGCTCAGCTTTTCCTGACCTTTGTTTAGTAGACCCATCATCTGGTCACAGCCAGTGCTGGAACTAATCATTTCTTCAAGTGGTCACTTCTTATGAAAGCAGTAATCGTTACCCATATATGAGGGCGGACATTATTTGAGAGATTGTACTCAAGACAAGCTGTATTTGATCGTAAATTCAGCTTTTGCTGTGGATATTCATTGATTTAAGATGCCCGAGGCCCTCTCAAGATTAGTTTGGAAGCTTCTCCTCCCCAGGATGGCTCCCCTTCTCCGGCGACCTTCGGCGTCGCAACTCCCAAGGGGTCAAAGAGCCGCAAAACTCTGATGGTCTACTCGTGTTCCAGGTCAGGCGAGTTGAAAAGGTATCAACAGCAGGCGCTACCTTCTAGAAACGAAGCGGTGTGACTAGAATCCATGGTGGATTCCTGCCAGCTCATTTAGGCCTGTTTGGAGCATTATTCACTCCGAGTAAAAGACTATGGCGTACAATGGCCACCGGTCACTCTCGGGAATTATTCGGTGCGTGTTGCATCCCTCAGGCATTCATATGGTGCTTACACGTCCACTCTGCTCCAGGAAATACTGGATGAATGTCCCCGTGGCACACGAGGCGTACATCATGGTTCAATTGCGTAATTTACCACATTGGAGCTTGGTTTCCGTCGAGAATCAGGTCTATCTAACACCTGCTTGGCTCCGTCCTTATCTCCATGCTCGAGCGTGCGCCTTTTTGGTATCTCTTATCCCGGCAGACTCGCATGATGAATGTTACAGCCTGCCGAGGAGGCATCAGAATCGCACTAGCGGCTTCCATGATCCATTTGTCTCTCTCAGTTCTCATACCTCAATCTTCATGTTCATTCGAGACCGTCTTTTTATTTAGCAATCCCACATCGAAACGGCGAGGACGGCATTGGTACGCCTGGTATCCATCAGCACTCGCATCTTGACTTCGAAGATCGAAATTACATGGGGTCGCACTATTCACTTGGTACGGAAAGCCTTGGCACGATGCAGAACTCGATTGATATCACCGCCGTGCCCGTGCTTTCGCCTTTTAATGGATACTGTACCCAAGGCTCACCATAAACCAGGACTAAATTGCCGTTTGGTTGGAACGCCACACGGCTTCCAAGAATACGGTCGAGGATTCCCATGTCTGACTAGGTAAAACGAAGATGCACTCCGAGTAACTCGCAAGTCAATAGCCTTTTCTCCCAGCATTATTAACGGCTTCAAGAATAGAAGATGTCATTGTGATACCCATTGCACAGGTTATGTAGATTGGATAGTTTACCAGAAGCATGGTTTTGGTGTAATGTCGGTACTTGGTAGTGGTACAAATAGCGAGGGTAAGAAACTTATCACAAATGATTATGCACCATCCCCACCTACAATTCCCCTCAAGCCGCGTAAAGAGTGAGGGAGGATAGATATGCACTGTCCATGAACGCATCAAAGTCAATCTCAATAGCCTATCACTGTATTCTGCGATAGAATGTGACTTTGGGGGACCTAGGTATGACATGTCATTCTTTGAAATGTTCGCCGTTAGATTAGATTTTGAGGGATAGAAAGGCACTGACACTATATATATATTACGAAGCAAACCGACGAAATCGCAAGGCTTTAACTATCACAACTTAGGCGAGATGGTGCCGTCAAGCAGGTATATCACCCCATTGGACGCCTGAGGTATGTTCGATCAGTTCTCCAGGGTAATGACGATAGGGGATTGTTCAACACTCACCTCTCTCTTCCCTACGATCCGTACACCCTTCTCCAGCGTTACTCGACTCCAATCTGGATCCTGCTTGCCACTTTTTCTGACGGGTGTGAAAGTAACCGACTTGCCAGGCAGAAATGTTTGATATGTGTGCGACTCCAGACTTATTGGCGATTGCTTGCATGGCTAAATCAACTTACAGTACAAATAGCAAATGTCTGTCAAAACACACCGGGATTATATGCGCCGATACCCAACGTTCCACGTTGTTTTTGGATATCCTGTCAAACTGTTCATCGGTTATAACTATGCCATCGTCGACTTTATCTTGGCTTTCATGGCTAGAGCAGACACTGAATCAAAGACTCTTGAAGAGTGGAGCCAACACTGCCGACTTACGGTTTCTTCGCAAGAGCCATCACAGCCTTATTAGTCGGCACCAGCAATGTGATATCCAGGCCGGAGTCATCGAACATTGTGCTCAACTCCAATTCCCGCGCATATGAATAGAAGATTGAGGCTGTCGACTCGAGAGTCAGGAGATCGGTAAGAGAAGGCTGGGACATGTGTTGAGGGATAAATTCTCCATTAGTCATCATTGTTTGTTCAGTCTGTGAAGCGACTGAGAATGAGATGAACAATAGGAGCAGGGAAATGGATAAGAGGCGCATAGTGTATAGCAATTGAATGGATGATTGCGAAAGTGGA
Organism: Phaeolepiota aurea; assembly: GCA_036937095.1. Taxonomy (NCBI): domain Eukaryota; kingdom Fungi; phylum Basidiomycota; class Agaricomycetes; order Agaricales; family Squamanitaceae; genus Phaeolepiota; species Phaeolepiota aurea. The sequence goes on from JASFDG010000074.1 coordinate 35,015, forward strand.
AGGGAATTGACTGTTGCTTTCAAGGAATGAGCGTGATGAGTAAGCAACGGAGGCCCTTGAACCGCTCAATATTCAATATTCTTTGATCATGACCGCTATCTTGTTCAATGTTCACTGCTTTATGCTCGTGACAGAGCCAACGTGGACGACATCTTTCTGACAATTTCGAAGGTATGCTCAAAAAAAGGTCAAGTGGAAGAGTGGACTGGATTGCCCAGCCACTAAGCTGAAGCTCTGGAAAGTTTCGCTGTGGGTGACGATTTTGGGAAAAGGTTAGGGCGCATCAACCCCGATGAACAGGGAGTCTTCTGCCAGCTATAAGATGGCTACTTGAGTTGTTTGAAGGAAAAGTCGATGATCATCTCATCATCGTCCAAGGGCCACCTGGTATAAATTTCAAACAGCTCCGAGACCCACACCAGAGGAACGGTCTGCTATTGACCCTTGTATAACTTGAAATTTGGACGCCAGTAGTGGCTGAACGGCTGGTAATCTGTACTAAATCTGGACGCATATTAGCATGGAACAGCTAAATATACATGACCTGTCGTTTACACTACATGCTAGTCAGCATTCCCATCCCAACACTATGGTAGCAATCAAGCGAACGTCTGTGCTTGGGCAAGAACCCGTTTGCAGGACCGAACTGGCAATCTCCTAGTGCGTAGGCTCGTTATTTTCTGACCTATTCCGCCAGTGTATTGGAAATACCAATTCTCACTTTCCACCCCTCTTTTATGAGCAGGTTATGAGGGCGTCATCGTGTGATGATAACAAATTTGGTGGTGATAATATCAGATCATAATATCTCCTCGAGTCAAACAATCAGTTGCCACGCCTACATACACTTGGTCTCGGCCCGTCCCCGCGGTTACCTTGAAATGGGTGGTCATATGCCACGAGAGTCGAATGGGATTCCCCCCAAATCCATCAAGTTATATACAGCAGGTCTCGTTAGTACACGCTCGCCAGATCCCAGGAACGTCTTTCCCAGATTATCTGAACAGCGCTGCAGCGTCTTCACACCCACATCCTTTCTGCACGAGCAATCACCAACATGTCAGCCCCAAAGCTTGAGTATGACACCAAGGGTATGCCATTTCGCCGGCTAGGGCCCAGTGGGCTGCGGGTGCCTCTGTTTTCTTTAGGAGGATGGTTGACGCTTGGAGGCACCGTGATTGGCGACCCTGTGAAGGTGAGCCGTAGGGTGCTCTGGCTCAACCAGGGTGCTACTACTGATGCGGCCAATTACCCACCTGCAGGAAATCATCAAGGTGGCTTTCGAGAACGGGATCAACATGTTCGATACGGCCGAGGCGTATGCCTCTGGCAAGTCGGAAGAGGAGATGTGCGTGTTCTGCGGCTTTGCGCATCACGCGGTGGTTTGGCACTGGCTGGAGCGTCTGCTGATACCTGTGTCCTTCGTTTAACAGGGGACGCGTGATCAAGGAGCTGGGGCTCCGTCGCACAGACCTCATCATCACCACTAAGCTGTTCTGGGGTTTGAGGCAAGGGCCTAACGATAGCGGCCTCTCGCGGAAGCAGTGCGTCAGCAATCCGTGTTAGGTCCCAGGATGCTAACTAGCATCAGCATTATCGAAGGAACCAAAGAGTCTTTAGCGCGTCTTCAGCTTGACTACGTCGATGTAATCTTCGCACACCGCCCTGATCCCAACGGTATGACATGGAACACACGCAAACTAGAATAAGCGAATTGACGCATGCTCGTTTCAGTCCCAATGGAAGAGGTTGTGAGGGCGTTCAATTTTGTCATTGAAAAAGGATGGGTAAGCGCTCAAAGCGTCTCTTTAGACCTCAGGCCTGAAAAGGATGCAATGCAGGCATTTTATTGGGCTACCTCTGAGTGGAGCGCCCAACAAATCGAGGAGGCTTATCGTAGGCATAATTTACACCGAAGTCCCTCAAGTTTTGACAAGGGCTCGGTTCAGATGTCTCTTCCAAGCTTGGGCTTATCGCGCCTATCGCTGAGCAATGCCAGCATAAGTACATGTCTTGCTTCTGGCAGTTTGCATTTTGGTGCTGAGTCGAATTGTGTAGTATGTTCCACAGGGAACGTCCCGAAAAGGAGTACGAGTGAGTAGGAGCCTCCTTGCATACCTTGAATAGTAGATTAACCTTGTCTTTACAGTCCACTTTATAGAAAATACAATATAGGGACCACTGTATTTTCTGCACTTGCGAGTGGCCTGCTCACCGGAAAGGTGCGAGACGCCCCTCTCCTTGGGGTGAAGGAACTAACCGGCTATCAGTACAATGACGGTATTCCCGAAAACTCACGCTTTGCGACACATGGCATGTTTAAGAGCACAGTGCGTAGCCTTGAACAGCATGAGGGTCAAGAGAAGATTCGCAAGGTCCGGGAGCTCACAAAATTGGCGGAAACTGGTAGGTCATGCTTTGAAAGGGATCGTATGGTATTGTTTAAACAAACTGCTTCCTTCCAACTTAGAATTGCAAACTACCCCCGCAGCACTTGCACTGGCGTGGGTCGCCAAAAACCCCAACACATCCACCGTCATACTTGGCGCGTCCTCGCCGCAACAGGTCTTGGAAAACTTGAAGGCTCTCGAGGTTCTTCCGAAGTTGACGCCAGGGATTATGGCCAAGATTGAAAATATATTGGATAACAAACCCCCTCCAGTTGTGAGTAGTCTTTTATCAAAGGGGGTGCGATGATCTATTGATTTCCCAAAGCCCACATTTGGAAGGCCACTTTTAGACCTCCATGGAAGATTGTAAAGCACGAAGAAAGCCATGAAGCACACAATACCTGTGTTCACTCGCTTATCATTGAATTCAAATGTTATTTTTAAGCTTGATTACTCCCCCGTATAACTGCCTGAGTAACTTCGACTTTCACCCTTTACTGGCCTAAACCTTTTCAGAGCGACTTGCAGGCCGAACAAGCGTCGTATTTCAAGACCTCGCGTTAAATACCAACATTGTGATGTTCAATAGAACTGTACCACGCCAAGATAAACGGGCATACAAATGTCATGAAGCGATCGTGATGTCGAAGGAAAGGGCGGATCCATGTCGAGAACTTGGTCCCCCTTGAACCCTGCCATATTCTGCGAAGTTGTGTTAACACTGAATCAGACACCCAACGGTCCGGGACTCAGGTTGGCCCAAATGTGCAAATCGACATGTACAGAACCTCGGACCAAGCATGATAAACAGATATGATATGTTTACTAGGTTACAGAGAGGATTTAAGTCGGCGTCGTAACAATCAATCGTATTCGAGTCCAACCCCTCAAAAACTGGGTAAGCTCACGCTTTGGCTGGTGCTGCCAAAAAGTCTGTCAAACCCTTCAGAGATGGAGAGAAAAAGTATTCTCCGCCGCGAGACACAATAAACTCTGGCAAGGTGCGAGGGACTTCGGGGTGATTGGGATCGAGTCCAGTCATCTGCCTAATCCCTTGACCAATGAGCCCATCCAGCCTACCAAACCGTGAGCCCCTACAACCCAAAGAAAAAGAGGAAGAATGACGAACCCAGGAACCTGCGTTGTAGTCTGCTTGAACGGGAAAGTAGCAGAATTGGCCCAAGCTAAGCGGGGCGGTTCAGCCAGGCTCTTTCAATGAAAATAGCAAGGACACGTTACATTGTTGAATGAATCGGAAGCCACTTGAGATATTGCTCTGGTAGCAAGTGAAAAGCAAACCACGATCGTGGTGAGTTGTCGCGTCGACCCGTTCTTGCTTGGTGAGCTCAGGACCGAATTGGACACCACGGCGCAAAATCCTATATCTGTCGATAGAGATCGGGTTGGGGCTAGACGCAAGGTCGTCGCGGGGCAAGCTCTTCCGAACGTGTGCGGCGAATGGGCATCTCGATTGGGAACCAAGTTCACCAGCAAAAGAGAAATTGTTATTTCTGTTGCAAAACGTTCTCAATCATTCCATAGTCTCGGCCGATAGCGGGGTGACTAACCTTGAGGCATCCTTGGCTAATTCAGGATCATCTTTTAGCGGTGTGATGTCGATAGGGGCTCCTGAGTTTGGGGTAGATCAGGGTTTGACTTTACGAATGCGCCTCAGTGGCCACGTACCACTCTTCCAACGACCGACTATTCTTGCGCCCAGAAGTTCGCTTCCATCTTCTGGACTTAAACCATCCGCAACGATTGGATTCTTGGCCAGATAGTCATTGAATTCTGGAACGCGCTGGAACAAGTAGCGGAAAACGAGGAAGCTCCCATCTACTGCCCAAGAGGCCCTGCTACTTATAAGAGGGTCATCGACGTGGCCTGTAAGGATGATTCCTGGGTTAGTGGCGTCTGGACCAGGAGGTTTGGTCTGATCGTCAAAGCCCTTAACGGCAGGGTTGGAGATACCATCCAAAAAGCCAAAGCTAGTCAAAAAGCATCGACTGATATTCTCCAAAAACAGTAGGGGATGGCTCAACTGTTCATGTGCGGATTGGTCGCCTGGTCGAACATCGCCTTTGAGGGTGGTAATTTCCACGATTGACGCATTTTTCGTCTTGACACCGAATGTTTGTTCTACCTCCTGTTTCTTCCGATTTATAGTTTCATGGCTATCACCAGAGATGAGTATAACGCCATGTAGTGGTTGCTTGAATGCGGGATCCCAGTCAGGCAAGGAACTATTTTCTGGCGCAGGAGAGTCCGCCAAACCGGGTACAGCATCATTGAGTTGACCAACAATGAAGGGGTCCGTGTCACCAGCGGCAAGTGAAGAATCATCAACCCCCATCTAGAAACGCATCAGCGCTAGTTGCAGCACGAAATTAATTTCCTTAGAATTTGCCTTGATAAATCCTTGATGTGAGAACGCAATATTAACGCCGACCATTGGGATAAGTCCCTTATGGCCTTTTCTCTTATGCTCTTTAATGGCGTCCCTGTCTTTCAAAACCTGCGCAACCGTTTTTACCAACGGTGTGAACTTCTTGAGGTGTGATTTGAATTTTGTTGGATCGCTGATTTGAAAGAAGATGTAAGTCTGCGCCTTCTTAGGCAAACCGCTCCTATGAATGCCATATCAGCGAATGGAAAATGCATGGTTACGCTTAAACATACAAAATATCGCCTTGGATGTTATTGAGATCTAGAACTGGAGGTGGGGTCGACATGATAATAAGTCTGTAAAGTGTTGCTTGTACCAACCCGTCATCCCTCGCGCTTTTATAGGTGGATGCGTGCTGACCACATGGTCACGATT
>JASFDG010000074.1:40324-61558 GCA_036937095.1 Phaeolepiota aurea
AAGCCCTGCCAGGTATAGGTGTGTGGATAGTGAGTGGGCTGATACTGTCGCTGGGCCGAGTATACAGTTCGGCCGTCGAAGCCACCATTGAAGCCTAGCAATGGTCAATTTTGGGATTAAAACATTGGTTGGTGGTATGTTGTTATGAAGAGGATAAAGAGCACTAGGCTCTGAGTAAATCGGAACAATGAGTTCGATTTGCTGGGACTCGTAACAATTTGGTGTCACATGCTCTTCCAGTTAGCGCTCAAGCGCTTGCAAACGCTAGTATCGAAGTGAACAAATGTTGAACTCATCCCACCTATATGGAGGTAGCCCACCAGCCGCGCCAAGCTGGCCATGGTGGCCTCACTTCGATGTTCAATCGTGGAAGGGGTCAACATTTGACTGGCAATGAGATCAATTCTGCAGGAGGCAATGTTATCATTATCAAACTAAACGACGCGACATCTCCGTCGGGAAAGCGCTTGGGCGTTCGACACGACAAAGCAAGCGGAATTTTGACTGTCAACGAGGAGGATGGTGAGCTCTCATTGTTTTTGACTTATTACTTCATTAGCTTAGGCTCGATATTGTCAGGCACCACTGATAACGAAGACGACGAATCCTCGAGCTTCGTTGAGGAGCCACAGTCGCGGACGTCCCAGAAGAAGCGGAGCTCTGGATTTTTTAGCAAATGGCAGCGTTCAAAGGCCAACTCCTCAGTTCAAGGAAGGAACCGATCAAGCCTTTCCCCGAGTTTGCCCTACGTTCCCGAGAGTGAAGGTAGGCTTTAAAATATCTGTCAAGTCAAAGTCTGAGGTGCTTCAAAGGGAGTGACATGGGGTATTCTTCCACAGGCGCCCCTTCCATCGCTGAAACGTTGGGGAGCGCTGAAGCCCAACGTAATAACCCGAGGGTTGACCTTGTGGGTTAATTTAACAGACTCCGAAATGTGACAACTTTCTAATTAACTTCCCTCAGATATCTACGAGGGACCCTATTTTGTCTTCACCCCCTGCCCTGGAACACCACACGAGCAGTTGTCAGACATACACTCGCCATATGTTACTACTCCTTCATGGGTTCCCCCTCTGGACGCCCGAGCCAGATACCTCATTAGCAATTGAATATCGAGAAAATGGAGTCAGCATCGGCGACGTCGGTATCATCACCCTTGATGGTGGTTTCGACTTCCTGTTCAATATATGGCTTCCTTCTAATCACCCCATAAATCCACGCGACCTTCCAGAAAACTTTGATGCGCTAGAACGACCACCGCGAAATACCATTCGGCAAGGTTCTGCTGTCGGCTTGTGGGGCGGTCTTTGTTGTGGTGCTTTCAAGTCAAAAGTCGATACACAAGCTGGGTATGTATCACGTCGCACGTTGATGGTCCTCGGTGATATATGTTCTAGCATCCCCTTCCAGTGGAATGGAGTTCACTTGTGACGAAAATGAAGGCTCTGTTCTTGCATTGCCGGATGGTGCTTTACGCGAAGATTTAAAGAACGAGAAATCCCTTGAAGAGTTTATCAGAAGAAGTGCAGAAGATTGGTATAGGTATACTATTGGACCTGCTGATCGCCTCATCGAAAGAAATTCGTTGTATCTTATAACCGGGGTCATGAAATCTGCAACGTGGGGTGCTGCTACGTTCAATAAACCAACCCCTCACCCCCATAATATCATTAGTATGATAAGGACCCAGGATGGTACAATGCGGCAGTATTTTTGGGACAGGACTGGGCGAGCGATGTGTAGGACAGGACCCCCTGCCGATCCAGAGCTTGATGAACGAGGGAGTCAACCTTATAACCAATGTCTTTTTTTGAGGGGCTTCAAGATTGCACTCTCCGAGGAATCCTGGCTTAATTTAGAAAAACCTGGAGCAGTGTCCTTAGCCATCGGTGGACCTTTGAACCAGCCGTCTCACTCTACTCAGAGTATCCAAGGTCCCCAAGGTTCCACAAGCCCACCCCCATCGAACCCTGCTGGAGGCTCGTCTCAACAAGGGCCGGTTACGCGTGTCACTATAGAGCGAACTCCACACACGCCTAAGGTTACTGTCTCCATAAACATAATTCGTCCTTGTCTGAATTGTTTTACCCCCATCAGCTCTGGCATCCAGCGGATCCGATCAACGAAATGATGCTGCGACGTGTAAGTCCCATTGATTCTGGAAATTACAAGAGCTAACCAGATTTACATAGGTACCTCAAGGCCGAATCTCAGTGGTTCATGACAGCGCTTGGATGAATGTTGCCGAAAAAGTGGGGATACGCGATTATTTTTAATTTCCAGAACTCATTCTGGCATCATAGCATGGATCAGGAGTGTTATCGAACCCATCCCGCCTTTTGAAGGGAATTGAAGACGTATATCGGATCGAAACCTCTGATGGTGAGCGTCGGAACCTCCCATAACAACATGTTTTCACTCTCGTCTTAGGCTCTGAATACAGCCACGAGCGACAGCCCGCGCCTGGTCAGCTGCCACCAGTCGATAACCACATGCGGGCAGCGCCACCAAACAGACGAAGCCTTGATCAAGGTGCAGGCTCATCTACATCAGCAGGGAAGAAACCATCTCGTGACCGACATGAACGTGCCCCGCCTGAGTATACAGAGGCTTTGATGAGGACTCGTGAGGTATGTACCTTTCTAATTCTTGGACTTTTTTCAAACACATACTGGCGATGTATTCGCCTCCTTGCCACAATTGCTGATATGCGGAACTGATCGCTCACAAATGCAACCAGCGGGTCGGACAAGCAGCTGTTTCAATATTTGGGAGGTCAGCCAGCGCGATACACAATCCCTTGCTCAGCGATGTTGAAGCTCCCGACTTATGGCCAATCCCAATGCTAGAACCTTTAGCTTCTACAATGCTGAGTATCTTTGGTGCTGTAGAAGCAGTCCAGGTAAGTTAATACATCCTTCTAAGGCAGAATGCTGAGCGTTATGGCAGATGAATCGTTTAAGTTGTCTTCGCCTTGCAGAGCGGTGTGCGAGCGTCCTTCTCTCTGTTCGAGAGGAACTATATGAGGCTGGCGACAGTGTCGTGGATGAACTTGAGGAGCCTATTGCCAAACTCCAGGAGTGAGTTCTCCAGATTGTTGCTATATGGTTGTTAAACACAGCTCCGTAGGTCCCTACAGCTCGTCCAGACTTTTTTAACCAAGCAAAGCAACCGCCCATTCCTTAAGCAATATCTGAAAAGGGACGAGGTAATGCGTGACATAGCCAACTGTGATGCCGCTCTGACGGATACGCTTGGGTTGTTTAATGTCTGTGACCATATGCTATGGGTTGCGTGATTCTAATTTTTTTTTCAAACTAGCTATCCGTGCAAATTCGGATTTTGAAGCGCGTGCAGAAGAGTCAACAGAAGAGGCAACAGGAAACGGCGGAATTACTGGCTCACTTGGCCTCCTCCCAAACTGCGCCCCTGCCACCTGAATACGAGCTTGACCCAAAACGAATGTCCGAGGCGACGATAGTAGCCCCATATACTACAAAAGCCCCATCCTCAGAAACCCCCGATCTACAGTTTGAAAAACTCATTCCCTCGAAAACCGGGGACTCCTCAGAAGTACTTTTGACACTGAGGGTATTTTTCATGAACGAGGACAAAGTAGCTGCTGCTTCTGATATAGTGGACCTCCAGAATAAGCTACGTGCCGCCATGCAGCAAGATAATGACGCAGAGATGCTCAAGCTTTTGGGTTTGAACAAAGGTGACCTGCCGGAGGCGATGAAAACGTTACAACGTGTCCTAGAGAATACCGTAGAAATGGAGCCTTCGAAAAGTCAAACGAACATGCCGACGCCCATCATATCTGATTCGAAAGGCACAAGTAAAACGAGCCTATCCAATACATTATCCAAGGTAAAACAAAAGCCGACTGGCAGCGGAAGCTTGGCCCGTACAGCGACACCAGACAAGACGCTGAATATGGAATTTCTGGAATCTGGAATCGACGCGTTGAGAAGGCTGACGAAATCTCACGACCTGCTCCCAAGTTGGACAATTACCAGGTATGCATGACCCTTGTGTTCCGTCTCAGTAATCTTATGATTTCCTTACACTCAGGTTTGAAGTCGATCGCGACCAGCTAATCGGGGTCGGATTCTTTTCTAATGTTTATAAGGGTACCTGGCGCAACCACGTTGTGGCTATCAAGGTGCTCTCTGAAACCACACCACGGCAGCTATTTCTTCGAGAAATGGAAATCTGGAAAACCATGAAACATCCACATGTGTTGGAACTCTATGGAGCCAGTAGCACCCGCGCAGACCCTCCTTGGTTCTTCGTCACCCCATACATGGAAAATGGCAACCTTGTAACCTTTTTAAAGCAGCTGGAGTTAACTCATGGAAGCGATTGGCTTGACGCTGCGAAAGCTACCAGTCAGGCTGACCCGCAACACATCGATTCAATCAAGCTACCTGAAAGCGGTCTTGCTAAGGGCAATACAAACCATCCAGGCGACTTGTGGAGATATATGATTGAGATCGCAACAGGGATGTCCTACCTGCATGATCTAGGTGTCTTACATGGGGATCTGAAGGTCTGTATTCTACTCATTGTGTTTGGCTCCTCCCCCTGATATCATAAAATTAAGTGTGTCAACATCCTTGTTGATGATGAGGCTAGGGCTGTCATTGCCGATTTTGGCCAAAGCCAAATGAAGGGCGAGATATTGCGTCTGACAAGGCAGATTCGCCCTCGTATGTGTTGGTCTCCAGCCTCCCCTCACTCATCTGATCATTGCCAAGATGGAACTCTCAGATGGCAGGCGCCAGAACTGATGACAGGCACTCAAGAGTTAACGCCAGCAGCCGATGTCTACGCATTTGCCATCTGTTGTGTCGAAATTCTGTCTATGGGTGGCATACCGTGGAGTTTGATGGATGATGACTATGTTCGGCATGCTGTATTGAGTATGTTACCTTTTTTTGCCTTCTCTCAGGCCTTGTCAAACCTTTTGCAGAAGAAAACCAACGTCCTGCTCTGCCCAGCAACTCTCGCTTCAATTCCCCAGAATTGCGAGACTTATTGCGAATCTGTTGGCATCAAGATCCATTGGAAAGGCCATCATTTTCCGAGATCGTCCGTCAGCTTACTCAATGCAAAGAAAACGCGAAAAATGTACAGTCCGCTGAGGACCCTCGTACGGCTCGATCTCCACAATCATATTATCCTTCTCGTAGGTGGCTCAAAGATCCATCAGTGTATACACCTAATTGGAAGAGTAAATTCAGCCGATCCTACTCCCCATGGGATCCCAACTGCCCCGCCTTCACAAAAACCACGCGATGAAGCCTATTTGCCTTTGCAGCCTAGTAACCCTCACGCAGCCCGACTTCCGCAATCATACTACCCTTCTCGTAAGTCTTTCAGAGGTTTATCACTACATACTGTTCATTGTAGGAGTCTTTACAGCCGATACCCCTCGTAACGAAATCACGCCTGCCCCGCGTTCACAGAAGCCATTCCATGGATCCATTTCGATCCCGCAATCCAATCCTTATTGTAAGGCCCCAAACCTCAGTGCATGAGTAATCGAATTGATTACGAATGTAAAATTTATTAGCCCACGGTGCCACGACCCATAATACTGCCCCTCCTCGGCGTCCAGAGTCTTATCATTCTTCCAGTAAGTAACCTACGCAGGTTGGCAAACAATTGAGGCTTAATCGACTGAACAAAGCATCTTATAATAAAGGACCGATACCATCTCCACATGGATCTTTAAAAGAGCGAGGAAGTATACGTTCTCGATTTTCTACCCAATTCCGTAAGTACTCATTATTCTGCCCCCAATGAGAGGTCTCACCATCGGGCCCTGCAAGTGCAAAGCCTTTTAAACACGCGACATCACCCCCCTTCAGTTTTGTATTGTAAGCCTCTACCTCATGTGTGACGTTTGGTGTCTTGACACCTAGTAGCTGCGGGTGTCAGACCTTCTTCCACTGTGTCGCTTCAGTCTCTTATTACGGGCCCCTTGGTTTACAATCATCCGAACTTCTCTGCAGCATCGTCTGTATCCTTGCTATTACGGACTTCGAGCTTTGGCCTCACATATGGAGGCGCCAACCCTGCTGATATTCTCCCTGACGGGGTGCGCCAAAATATTAAAAACGAACGGAGGTATCGTCTCTTACTTTCACATGATTACCACCCATCACGTACGTGGAATCAACTTCACTCATTCATACAAGATTCAATTCCTGCAATCCATAGTTGGGTTACCGTTGTGGCAGCCGGGTGATGTAAAACTAGGCGCAGTTGGGTATTTATCAAAGCCAGAGGGTTCTTTCACTACCCTATTCAACGCGTTATTCACGGACAAGGCTACTGAGACATCAATACGATCTATTCCGGCTATATCTGGATATGGTACAGTAGAGATCGGGAATCAGAGGACAGGGAGGACCCTTGCGGATAGGGGCAAAGATGTCATCAAAGGCATGTTTGCGAGCAGTTCTTCGTGAGTCATTGCCCTGAGCGTTCATACAACTGCTCACCCGCCTGTAGGCACGGCGTCAGTAGGCGACATTCGCACCCCCTCAAAGCGGGTCACTATGCTGCGTACATGGTCGTCGAAAGGACAGAGTACCGGTACTTCGAAGATTTGGCCGCGCCAAAGAAGTGGTTTGCCTCGAATGTGGACCAGATCCTGCAAGTATACGTTCCCCAACACTCAATCAAAAAAGAGGATCTGTTCTTAGGTATGCCCATTTTCAATCGCCATAATTATTCGATCGACCTTATCCCCCTTGCCCCAGTTGTTGGGACTCTTGCAACCCCAGATTATGCACTTTTTGTCAGTGACAGGCACCCCGAAGGACAGGTATCTCGCCTTAAAACCCTTAATCATTCTATTCTAATTGTCTTGTCAGGTCCATTTTGAAGTCTTCCAATCTCCCAAAACTGATCAACCTTGGGGTGCTTTTCGAATCGAGGCTTTGCAAGATGATGGACCATCATATGGTGATGAGCATGCCGTTCCTATCAGTAAAGTATCAACCCATGGGGGACCTTGGGAGACTGTTCTGCTGGCTCGACTTCGGTTCAAACCGGATGCTTCACAACCTACCATTTTGTAAAGAAACGGATGTGACATATATTATATAAAAGGAAGCTCTAATCGTGATTTCGTGTGGTTGTTAAGACGAATTACGAAATATTTTGAAGGCGCAGAATAAGCAGCCCGATTCTGACAGACCGGCACCTATTGATCGTGACATTGACGAGGTTAACGGGTCACGCGAAGTAGGCTGACACGTGATCTGCGTGACCAGTCGCGTCCATCGTCACAATAAACCATCATCAATTTAAAGTTATCAAACGTTAGTTGATTCAAGAGGGAATCTTCAGCTATGCCACCCCGGAGGTCGTCACGCTCAACAAGAGCGTCTGTGGAGCCTGTAGTTGTGGAAACTCTCCCGAACAAGCGGAAACGCGGCAGAACAGTCGACCTCGACAACGACGAGAAGGAGAACGTCGAGAAAACATCCTCACGGCCAAGGAGACCTTCCTCCGTGAAATCGGGCGGGGCTCAATCCTCGAGACCTCGTCCTTCATCCCGATCTAAGACCTCCCTTTCAGAGCTACTAGAGGATGAGGAGCAGGAAGACCCACCACCTCCAGCGAGGAAGAAGGCCCGTCCAAGCATAGAAGTGAATGAAGAAAGCGGGAATGAGGATGGGGGTATGGAGGAAGATGAGGGCGAAGAAGTACGGAAGACGGCCAGGACCAGGGGATCTGTGAAGGGTTCCGGGAGGGTACCAGAATCGCAACCACATAACGAGGAGGGGGAAGAGCCCGTTAAACCTCAACGTCGTCGAGCAGGACCTCGAACTACGGCTCCATCCTCGGGCAACTCTGCTTCTAGACCGACTCGGTCCTCACGAACCACACGAACCTCGCACGCACCCACATTGCCTGACGTTGGCGTTGACGAACAGGCCGTGAAGCCTTCAACAAGTGTTCACTCAAGAACGAGCCTACTATCTTCGGGAACAGCTGATGATCCAGCGTATATCTCATCTGACAGCGATGTCGATGTGAAACCCACCCTTCGACGCCGAAAGGCTAAGGCAGAAGCCCCTGCTCGCTCATCCCGTGTTTCAGCGAAGAAGGCTCCTAAAGTCGAAATTCTCGAGGATTCAGATGAATTGCAACCACCACCTCCTGGACAACGAAGTGCTCAACGCGAGGATGAAGCGGAGCATCCCCCCCAAGAAGCTGTGGCTGCCCCAGAAGTGCCAGAGGAAGAAGAAAGGTCATTATTCGATCCGCCGCCTATGCCAGCACCATCCAGCCTACCTCAAAACCTGCCCGAAGAACCTAGTGGACCAAAGAAGCGTCTTGTTATCCACAAAATGGCCCTTATCAATTTCAAAAGCTACGCTGGGCGGCAGGAGATTGGTCCTTTCCACAAGGTAATTGACAACATATTTCCACTGGCAACAAAGCTTGACAATTTCACAGTCCTTTTCATCCATTGTGGGACCCAATGGTTCAGGAAAATCAAATACAATCGATGCACTCCTTTTCGTATTCGGGTACCGCGCATCCAAGATGAGACAAGCCAAGGTTTCCGAGCTCATTCACAATTCAGCTCGGTACCCCGACCTTGATGAATGCAGCGTCGAGGTTCATTTTCGTGAGATAATTGACCTGGTAAATCTGACGGTTGATGTTCATGTTGTCCTTCACACTCACGTTATTCCAGCCTGGTCCTGATGCATTCAAAGTGGTCCCGGGCTCTCAGCTAATTGTAACGCGTTCGGCTTACAAGAACAATTCAAGCAAATACGCAATTAATGGACGCGCTAGCAGTTATACCGAGGTGCAGGCACTGCTCAAAGGCCGCGGGATTGATTTGGATCATAAGCGCTTCCTCATTCTTCAGGTGGGTGTCGAAGGCTTCCCAGCTCTCATTCCCAGTCTCATTCCCACAGGGCGAGGTTGAATCTATCGCCCAAATGAAGCCCAAGGCGCCCACTGAACATGAAGATGGTCTTCTTGAATACCTTGAGGATATCATCGGGACTTCAAAATATAAAGAGCCCATCGACGAAGCTCTCGTTGAGATGGAGCGCCTCCAGGAAGAGCGCGGTGTGAAGATGAATCGCTTGCGCCTTGTCGAAAAGGAAAAAAGCGCCTTGGAAGCTAAGAAACGCGAAGCTGAGGATTATTTAAAGCTGAAGAATGAGCACGCTAAAGCTCAGTCTAGACTGTGGCAGTGGCTCATTTGGCAATGTTTCTTGAACGAAGATGAATGGCAGAAAGAAATCGTAAGCTTCTTACAGGTCGCCTTTCCAGATTCCTTACCATTTTACAGGGAAGAATCAATAAAGAACTTGCTGATGAGACCGAACGGAATAAGGATGATGTTACTCATTTGGAATTATTGCACAAGCACTTTAAAGAGCGGGAAGAGGCATATGCGGTTTGTCGGGCTGCTTCTTGACATTAATCGCATCTAACGTATGCACCAGGATGTGCAAGCTGCCGCTACCGCTGCCGTAAAAGATTTAGCCACCCGTGAAAAAGAGGAAGTTGGGTTACAAGAACGCCAGAAACACACGAAAGGGAAATCGAAGAAGCTGAAGAAATCAGTGCAGGATGTAAGTCATTAGGGCTTTGCAATGCCCAGCTGCTGAACGGTATGGGTAGGATGCAACGGCCATGAGCAATGCACTTCGGGAGAAAGCTGACAGTGAAGCCAAGGCAAAGAGGGAGAAGCAAAGGTTAGACGAACACGAGTTATCTCTTGACCAGGAACAGCAGGCCCTGGAGGGGATCCTAGACAGCTTGAAGGGTAAGTGAATTGGGACAAAAGCGAAGCGAATCTAACTATCCGTGCAGACAAGACTCAAGTTTTTCACGACCAGATCGAAGTTAAACAGAAAGAACTAGCACCCTGGACAGCGAAGATTAACAAGGTCCAGGCCGAAATCGACGTTGCGACGAGTGAAAGGAACGAGTTGACGAAACGAGCTGAGGCTATCAAAGCATCCAATCAGGAAGCTACCGAGGCTTTGGAAAAACTCAAAAACGAACAAGCGACCAAAGTACTGTTTCTTTCACTCGCACAACAGTGTAATCCTGACTTTCCTGATAGATCCAAGAGCAAGAACGCTTGAAAGAGGAGAAGGTGAAGTCAGTCCAGCAAAGACAAGCTGCGGAGTCCAAGTTCCAGGTGAGCTTTAACACAAGCGTATTTTCCGTGGTAATGACCTCATTCGCTGCAAGGATGTTCAAACGAAAGTTAAAGAATTGCGCACGAAGTCAACTTCTACCCGTTTGAAAGTCGATGAGGCGAAAGCTTCTCAATCAGAAAATCGTTCTCAAGGGCGTGTGCTCGACAGCCTGCTAAGACTGAAAGATCAAGGCCGTATCCAAGGCTTTCATGTATGGCGTCTTTTCCTGTTCTGAACAGCCCACAACTCAAAAATCTAACAGGGTCGTCTTGGGAGTTTGGGTACAATTCCGGACAAGTACGACGTCGCCATCACAACAGCTTGCGGCTCACTGAACCACATGGTCGTTGATCATGTCGAGCAAGGGCAAACCTGTATTGAGTATCTGCGCTCTCAGAACATAGGGCGTGCTTCTTTCATGGTCCTTGACAAGCTCCATAGCACATCAGGCATGGATAAGATCGCGACGCCAGAGAATGTTCCTCGACTTTTTGATTTAATCAAGCCTAAGGAGCAACGCTTTGCCCCGGCGTTCTACAAAGCTATATCGAATACTCTAGTTGCAGACGACCTGGACCAAGCCAACCGCATCGCTTATGGCGCCAAACGATGGAGAGTTGTCACCCTCGCAGGACAAATGATTGAAACCTCCGGCGCCATGTCTGGTGGTGGAGGCCAACCAGCCAGAGGCGGTATGAGCTCTAAACTAACTATGGCAACAGTACGGCCTGAGGTTCTGCGCGATTATGAACGAGAGAGCGAGCAAGCTGCGCGAAAGCTAGACGAGGCCCTGCAGGAAGCGGTGGCTCTGGAAGCTACCGTTGAGCAACTCCGAAGGTCTGGTCCTGACATTGATATGGCATATGAAAAGCTGGGCCTCGATATCGAGCAAGGGAAGAAGAGGATCTCTGAAGCTGAGAAGCGTGTGAGGGATATCAAGTGAGTAAGACCTGCTTCAACAGCTACGACGGCTTTTTACTGTATGCGCAGATCACGTACTGGGCCAAGTGCGACTGACCTTGCCCGTATCGAAGCGTTGGAGCAGGAAATTGCTGCTGGGACCCAGCAACTTGAAACCTATCAAGCGAAGGCCGGAAATTTCCAAGCAGCCATCAAAGAACTCGATGAAAGCATCTTGAAAGTTGGAGGGTCGAAAGTGTTGGCCCAAAAATCGAAGATCGATGGCATCAAGTTGCACATTAACCTCGCCAACGACGAGATCACCAAAGCAGAAGTCGCGCACGCCAAGGCCCTCAAAGATTCGACCAAATTAGAATCGACGATCCAATCAAATACTGCGCTCTTGGAGGAAGTTGATGCTGAGCTGCAAGACCTCAATGAGAAGTTGACGGAGGTGCAAGATTACGTTGCTAACATCAGAGAACAAGTCGAGGCTGCTCAAGCTGCGGCTGAAAATGAGAAAGAGGATCTTGACAATCTCAAGGCCAAGGTTTACCAGAAGGAGGAAGAGATATCTGGTTTCAGGCAGAAGGAGGTTCGATAATTTTTTACTTCCTTTGATTTGGGACTCAACTGCTGGCAGACGGAGCTCAAGCAAAGATTGTCTGATGCGCAAAAAGAGTTGAAGGACAATAATAGGTCTTTGGTGCATTGGCAAACCGAACACGACAAGCTCAAGTTGGAAGTGATCGAGTAGGTTTTTGATCACCTCCGGTCAATGCACGCACCTCATTTAAAGCTTAGAGATGACGAGGATGATGACGAGGAGCAGGAGCCTGAAGGGGAAACCGAGAAGTCTCTTGAAGTAGGTTCGAGAGACAACGCGGATGAGAGCCCTGACGACATCAAAATGGAAACTGATGAACAAGGGATCTCATTAAAGAAACCAGCTAAGGCGTCCCCGAACGTGCTCCACGAATACAGTCCACAAGAACTAGCCAAATTCAAAAAGCCGGAAATGACAGGCCAAATCCTTTACCTCGATGGTGAGCTATAACAAACAAATCAATGCAGGATCTAATACACTTTGCACGGCTAGAGGAGATCAAGAAAACCAAACCTGACCTCTCAGTGCTAAGGGAATATAAACGACGAGAAGAAGAGTTCCTTAACCGCGCCAAAGATCTGGATAATATTACCGCAGCACGGGATGCTCAGAAACAGAAATATGATGGTTTGCGAAAGCAACGCCTCGACGAATTTATGGCTGGATTCAACTTGATATCTTTGAAGTTGAAGGAGATGTATCAGGTACGTTTAATGGTGTGAACTGCAAAGTGTTGTGTTGATGCGGCCCAACAGATGATTACTCTTGGTGGAAATGCAGAGTTGGAGCTCGTCGATAGCTTGGATCCATTCTCAGAGGGTATCATTTTCAGTGTTATGCCTCCTAAGAAGAGCTGGAAGAACATCTCGAATCTCTCGGGTGGTGAAAAGGTTTGACTCCTCCGCTGTTGGCCAACCCTGTCCTGAAACTCGCATGATAGACCCTGAGTTCTCTGGCTCTTGTGTTTGCGTTGCATGTTTTCAAGGTAATTCGACGACATTTTCACACCTGGTCAGGACTGAGACCATCCTTATAGCCAACACCATTGTATTTCATGGATGAGATCGACGCCGCACTCGACTTCAGAAATGTCTCCATCGTAGCGAACTATATCAAGGACAGAACCAAGAATGCTCAATTCATCATCATCTCACTTCGTAATGATATGTTCGAGCTCAGCCACCGCCTCATTGGGATTTACAAGACGGCAAATGCAACTAGAAGTAGGCACCTAACATCATCAGCTGCTCAAAACTTGACTGATCACACTGGTTATTCAGGCATTTCCATTGATAATCATGCACTGACAACGGTTCCTCCCGCTTCTGTTGCTGCTTCATAATTTTTTCCAAAAGCTGTACATACCTTTTACCCTAATGTGTACAATCCCTTGTTGCCCTGCCTTTCTGCCACAAAGCCTGGCACCTAATATTTGATAGATATTATAAGGTCGGAAGAATTTAATCTGATTCTGATCCTGAACCTGCCCTTCCATTATCATCGTCTAGATAAATCGGGGTCATTCCCAAGCCCGATACTGATATATTTTAACATACCACTGGCAATGTCGTCCCGCGAAACGCTGGCCTGCGCTCGCGATTTCCTGATGAGGTCACGGATTTCGATGTCACCGACTGGTATAATATCCAGGACAGTTTCTCCATTCTTGTCCCTAATTCTGTATTACGATCTGTTTGAGCCGAACGTAGGAGAGCCCCAGCCATGCCACATACGTTGTGTCCGCCCCAGCATCTAACAAGCTGCCAATAATGTGTAGTTTGAGTGCGCGATCCGGGATCTGAACCGCAAGATGCAAAGGGGTTGCCTTCTCGGTGCGATTTATGGGGTCCACATCGCAATCCTCGTACGACAGGATGTCCTCCAAAACATCCGTCGATCCGTAGAACACCCTGTAGCAGAGAGTTAGACATTTGGATTGCAGGATACCCATTGAGCATTTACGCGTTATGTAGTGCTGCAGACTCAAATTGCTTGGTTTCATTTGCTAAACGGGTATAGACTGGATAGGTACACACGAGTATTTCCTAGGCTGGTCAATTTTATGGTTAACGGGGTCGATTGGTGCTGCATTTGCAGCTGGAGCGGTTGTACCTACCCGTCTTTGCAATTGATATCAAAGTTACCTTGGTCGAAGATCTCTAACAGAAGTTCTTGGTTGTCTGCCCTCGCGGCCGCCAATAATCGTTCGTCTGTAGTTCTTTAGTCAGGGGTAATCGCTTCACGATCATGGCCTACACACTATCGCCTGCGCCCGCTACGGGTTCTGTCATATCCTATGCGAAGGAGGAAAGGGAGATGTTTGAATATCCAAAGTAGTGGTGTGAATCCTAAAGTGGAAATATGCGGTAGATAGCACGATTGAGACGCATCCGACAAGATCAACTTGTTCCCAAATGGTTTTAATCCTCGGAAGACAGGCCTCGTTGCGGGGGTAGCTCACTAGCAACTTCTACCACAACCCCCAACCTTTTCTGATGCCCTGGCGTAGGGCTATAGGTGAGGGCAAACCAGATGTGCTCAACATCAGGGATATGGTTTGTCCCAAGCTGCTTCAGGTTGTAAAAGTCTGATAGCGGAACAGCCTGAATCTCGCTTTGATATAATCAAGGATAGCTCAATCTCAACCGTCGCTCGTGCATGGATATCCATCGAAAAGGGACAGCCCCAATGGGTTGCCGTTAAATCTGCCACGACGACGAGGAGGTTTGGAAAGGAACCCCATGATATTCTGAGGGAACTCAGGCTCATGTCTGGTTTAACCCACAGCAACGTGAAACTTTTTCATTCTTTACTCCAAGCCATCTCACCATGTCCTTCTATTATAGGTCGTCCGAATTCTTGGCAGCTTCTATAACGAAGAGACGGAGACCCTGAGCATCTACATGCCCTTCGTACCAATATCTCTCGCCGAATTGCTCCGTTCTCCGTCATTTTCTCCACATCCATTCCCACCGCTGCATGTCCCAGATAAAGAAGCCTTCAAACTTCATGAGGAAAAGTTTAACATACTTGCAAAATCTATTTTGGCGCAGATTCTGTTCGCACTTGCCTACCTGCACGACTCCCAGCGAATCGCACATCGAGACATTAAGCCCGAAAACATCCTCATATCCAAGGATGGTTGTGTCCAACTCATCGACTTTGGAATTTCGTGGAGTGATGCCGAGGCCGACTCAGTGAAAAGTGGTGACCTTTGGCCAGAATACCGAGGCAAATTATATTTTGAAGTGTCGACTGGGTCAATCTATCCGTTCTCAACTATATTTTATAAACATAACTCCATGACAGGGCCTATCGAGCACCGGAGCTTCTTTTTGGAACGCGCAACTACGATCCTATCGCGGTTGACCTTTGGGGTCTCGGTGCAACATTTGCAGAATTCTTCACTGCGCTGAGGCTGTCCAGCGATGATGAAGATGATGGAGACGATGATGATGACATGGAAATCCAACTTCCGAAACCATTTGTTATTCCAAAGTACTTGCGAATAGGATATCCTGGGACGCAGTGGTCACGAGACACGCTGTTTAACGGGGACCGTGGAGAGATTGGGTTAGCCTGGAGTATATTCAAGATACATGGCACACCCGACGTGGAAAATTGGCCAGTACGTCGGACATCCAACGTCAAATACCTCATAGTGCTTAATATTTTACACAGGACTTTGAATCGCTGCCAAATGCGCAAAGTGTCGTATTTAATCAAGTGCCCGCTGTCCCACTGGCTCCACTTTTGCCAAACTTACCACCGACTACGCTCAATCATGAGGAGCCCTTTGCAGAACACACTTCATCCCCATTACACCTTTTGACAAATTTCCTTGTCTACCCCCCTTCCAAAAGGTTGAGTGCGAAAAAGGCTCTCGAACACCCATGGTTTACATCAGGCTTGCTCTTGCTTCCGGGAAATCACCCTGGGCAGGAATGCCTGCAAGACAAAACCATATATGAATGGAATGGGAAAGCTTTGAGTGAATGGCTGAATTTAGTGCTATTACCAAACCCAAGTCTATAATATTTGCATATTATATCTGCTTATTATAATTATTGTAATACAAGCCAGTCTTTCTCTAGTTATAAGTGACATAGACCTGTCTTATGAGGTCAGGATATCTGTTATCACACCACCCAACCTGATTGGGTTTGACTTAAGGGTTCGCCATACCAAAAGGACATCGCCCTAGTCATCCAAGTTTTTCATCCAATATTAAGAGTTGTTCATGAAACTATTATACAAGGGTCATACAAAATAACATGATGGTGTTAGATGCAATGATATGAGGAAGGGGATTCCGAGAGAGACCACACATCAAATAATAGCTGGTAGACACGCGGAGGTGCCAGGCATGAGGGGGTCGCATTGAATACTGGGATTTAGCTCCTTAAATCGTTCAAAGGAGCATTTATGAGCATTGGCTATTTCCCAGCAAGAGTCTCCAGGCTGGACCCAGTAAGCCTTCGTCCCTTCAGGACATTTTTTTGTTGGTGCAGCCAGCCCGGGGTAGAGGATGAGGCGCCAGATGAGCAGCAAGACGACTGCAATAATCAGAAAGAACGGAAACAAGGTCCTGTAGGCTCCGGTGTTGACGTTAGCATTGTGAGCCATTGTGCGGGTCTAGGTGTAGGTCATCAGCCTATGATGGAAGTGGCACATGCACGAAGCAGGAAGCGACATACAGGATCTGCTGTTAGTAGCTGGTAGCCATCTGACCGACCACTATTTGAAGGGGCTGCCTCCAGGTCACCTTCGGAGCGGCTTGAGGTGTTCGATATTGATGCTGGGGCATCAGAAGCTAATTGAGGAAGTCAGGGATCCTTGCCCGTTGCCGTATTCGGGGGGAACGAGCCAGAGAAGCTCGTGTACGTACTTCGAGTCATCTGGCCATACTCAGCCCCTTCAGCACCCGCCCAAATAGCACCCTCGTTGTCTCGATAAAAGTAGCGCCCCGAATCTGCGTCGTAGCCAATTCGCTTCATTCCTTCTGGCAGACGGTAGCCATCCTGGGGATGCATGAGGCCAACTGGAGAAGGGGTTGAAAAGATATGAGCTAACTTCATCATATTGCGTCCAGCGTCCCATGAGTAAAACCCTGAAGCTTGAGGCTCAAGGTATCGTCGTTGTTGTGAGAACGAAAGGAGAAGCAGTGCCAACGGACACAAGTACCAGTGATTTGTGACCAAATGCTGATGATCGTGCACAGCTTCTATTTCTGTGAAAGTCTCAATCTCCTTTCCAAACATAACAGCCACGCAGGTTTCGTGGAAATTTGGTTGTTCGTTGGGTGTATTATTTTCTTCATCCCAAATCTCTCATGCCAGCTAGAGAAGGGAAGAGGTATGTATTCGCTCACCCAAAGGTACTAAATGAAGCCTGAGAACGACCACGGGATTTAAATGCATGCCCTTTGGCACCATCTACATTGAATGAAGATAAAAGACGGCACAACTTTATTGAGACGTGCCATTATTGGGCTATTGTGCACGACCGTGGAGGGTGCTCCCAACCCAGCTTGTCCGGACTTGGGTTGACTTTAGAAGAGATCATCGATCGTCTGAGGGTCCCACACCTATGTATTTAGCTATATTTTCACAATACAGTGCCAAGTGTAAGCTCATCGTTTTCATTAACGCTACTTACGCTGAGGTTACCCATCTCGACAGTCTCTCCCATTGCTTGACTGAGTAAACGCCTTTGCCGGCGTCGATGGCGAGATCTTCACGCCCTTCGATTTTGCTGGCTTTGTTTTGTCTGCTCAAGGACTTGAAAATGTGACACTGGTGCAGGAATCGAAGCATCATTGGCCATTATTCCTCTTGGCATATATGACCTTATGTCCACCTTCGGTAACAAACTTGTGCCAGTAGCTCGTCCAACTCAGACATCTCGTGCAGCGCCGGATGGACTGAAGCAAAGCGCTGTATCGACAACGTGAGTCGTTCGGTGCATACTTTGATAACCTTCCTAGTTTCACCATTGACTTATTCGCAAGCGAACGGTAAACTGCACATACGACATAGATTGACTTATGAACCGACATGAAACCCATCTTTTATAGACTTTTCGTTTTCATTGGCCTTTAGCAGTGTCATAGATGGAGGGGGTGTCAGTTGTGCTCGTTTATTTGGCAGAATAGAACCAGACAGCAGCAGCAACACATTCTTCGTCCGCAGGCATAGCTAAGTCCGTTATGTTTGCATTATCAAAGATAGGTATTTCGCTCGAAGCGAGGAGACGGCAAACACTGTAAGACATTAAATTACACAGGACGATTCCTTTCTAACCGTAAATTTGAGTCTTAGTCTTAGACCGGGCATTCCAGCTAGGCCATCGTCGATAGATGGAATGATGAAGATGAGGTTAAGGAGGTTGATGTTACATCGGCTTGCTTGGTAACTGCGTCAAGAGCACATTGTATCGCTTTTTGATGGTGACACGATGGCGCGAGAACTTGTCATCCGGCGAAAAACGCGCTATCGAAGAGCAAACCTTCAGCAGACTGAAGAGCGGAAGGCCCGAGAAATATACCTGGATGAGCAGATTTTGTTATCCTGCCTGTGTCGGTGATTTTCTGCACAAGACTTGGATTAGGCAGGGATAGGGGCCAAGAGTTGAAGCACGTACTTTCAGAGTGTAGACGCGGCTGCCATTCTCGCCTGTCGTGTACATTAAATGCATTTTGAATAGACTCAGTAGAGCAGGACCTTTTCAAGAAAATTGATTTGGTTCTCGTCATCACGTGGCCCTGGAACTATGCTGATTTGCGTCGATTTTGCTGCTTACCCTTAGCTACCACTCCACGCTACCTAAAATTTGCTTTAGAGAAAATCCAAGGCTGATTCCCTTCAAGCCTTGAGGAACACTGCGACTGCGCCCTTCTAACGATTTCCTAACGATGGATCAGTCACCGATGATAATTCCTTTTGACTTGCTCTTCACCATCGTCAGTTTCCTTCCTGAAGAAACAGATATCGCAACATTTGGTGCGCTATGCATGGTGTGCCGTGATCTAAGAACAATTTGTCGTCCTCGCTTATTCAAAACCGTAACAATAAACAACTATTTCCCCAGGACGCCAGACGCGAAGCTGCCCCAGGAACTTCCTCTCGCAGTCCGCTTCTCAAATCTTCTGAGGCAATATCCAGAAGTAGCAGAACTTGTCCAAACCCTTCGTATCATCGACGATATACCATTCGCGTTTGGGGGTTCTCGTCCCATCACCTCCCAAGCAGAATATCTCAGTCATGTTATCCAAAGCAATCTGCAACAACTAACGACCTTTCACCTACAAATTCCTATTGGCTGGAGCTCAGTTCCATCCCAACTCCAGAGGGATATTATCACTCTTTTCCAACGCCCCTCTTTGCGACGTATTTCATTGCACAAGATGCAAATTCCCCTCAATTTGTTTGGAACGATGCATAATATCACAACTCTTGACTTCAGTGGGGAGATTCGTGCGCCCACAAGTCTCGTCACGATGGAGGGATTTGCAAGCCCCCCGCCTACTCGCAGAAGGTCGTCGGTGTTCTCATTCTTCCGTTCTTCGCCTGCATCCATTAACCATCGACGTCGTCAAAACGATGCCCTTGAGCCAGCCACTCAGAACCCCTCACTTGAATATCAAAATCTGATGCACAACATAGTTTCAAAGAGAAACATCCCCCTCCAGTACCTTCGTATCATGGACTATCGCCTTGGAACCCTGGAACAGCTAAGCGACCAACAAGCATCTCCCCTAGCACTGTCCTTGCTCCAATGTTTCGATGCAACGATACGCCCTGCATCGTTCTCTGGAATGATGAAATTGTTCCGAGCCTGCCCCAAATCATTGCATACACTAAGGCTCCTTGTAGACTTCGGTGGGCATGGTTCGGGCTTCTACTTTCTTCTAACAAGAAAGATACTCACATCTTACACAACAGACCCAAGTCATGGAGAACTAGACATAAGTATCATCACTGGACTAAAGTCGCTAACGCTGATTGTCGATACCACGATGAGACCACACAACTCTATTTATGAAGAAATATCACGTCGGTTTCGTTGGATATGTTACGCACTAGCCCGCTTTACGAGGCCATGCGCAGTGCAAGAAGTCAGCATCTTTCTGGATGGTAATGACATTCCACTCGATTCTCCAAACATCTGCGACTGGCAACTGCTTGATGAAACCGTATCTCGAGCAGAGGTCTTCCCCTGTCTGACAAGAGTCAATATCGTCCTAATAAACTCTAGTGACAAAACCGTTCGAAACCCATCGTCATCCTTAGCAGCAACCTTAGCATCCCTTATGCCCTATATCTTTGCGAAAGGTGCTCTTGGATATTGCAGGGCCTTTTCGCGAGACCGTTGGCCAGCTGGGTGGCATGGCTTCCGGGGCGACTTCCAGATCACCTCCGGCCTCGAAGCATTACTTAACGTACTATGTGCGCGGGCATGTCACCAACCGCCTTCACAAACTTGACATAGCCCGTGTATCAGACACATCCCAGCCCTAACAAATCTACAACTCAGCACGGTATGGCCTAGGTGGATGTCATGGCTGTTGATGATCCTTTGCGATACCTATCACCCGTCAGACCAGAAGCGATGCAGGCTCTTCGAAAACGTACCAGACGTGAAACATATGATGCTGTATGCGGAACATCAGATAGTGATGGGAATGACCATCACAATTGTAAACTATATCGCTGATCCAATATAGTGCGCCACCAACAGTTTACCTCAACCGCACGTACGTTACATGCATGGTTCATGATTCCTTGCAGAGGCGATTGATATTTAGCCTTTGTAGTGTGAACGCAGGCGGAGGAAAGGGGGTACTGCGAACGATGATACGTCAAACTTCGAACCGCGTGCTTGGGTCCTATTTCTGCTTTGACGTGCCATGAGCCATCTGCATCAATATCCGCATAATGATCTCATGTTTTATTTTCACCCCCGCTTTCAGTTGGCACTATTCCGATGTTATGATCGACTTGCACCCACTTAAGGAACACCAGCCACACCTCAATGCCGCACATTGACTGATCACGCAATACCGCAGATTGAGTACTTACGCGTCGGGTGTGCGCAAAGGCGGATGCTGGTCCTAATATGTTCTACGAGCTAGCGCTGCCGCAGCACCCGCCCATGTGGTAAATGCAAAGATACCTACATCAACGGGGAATAGCGGCGGTGGAAGAAGCATGATGCAAACAAAGTTCCGCTCTCTGATACTGATGTTTCTAGAGATCTGACCCCAATGGTGCACTAAGTATCAAGCTGTGGTACCTTGAATGCTGACCTGCATCTATAAAAGATGGTGTAGCACGATAAAACTTTTGGGCATTCTTTCTCCAATCAGAAGATGAAGTGCTTCAATGCTCTATCCGTCTTTGGAGTTGTCGTGGGATTGCTGTCCTTCTCAGTGCATGCCGCGCCCGCCACTCGATCTTCGTCAGAGACCATACCCGGACTCGGTATGACACTCGGGGAAATCATAAACGCGCTGGGGCTCAAGTTCGT
>JASFDG010000075.1:0-61534 GCA_036937095.1 Phaeolepiota aurea
TGGAGGAATCTGCAAGGTGTTGAAACGAACTCTATGCATCCTCAGCACCCCAAGGCCCATCTCACGTACAACCGCGTTGGCGTCCATCTTCCACGTCCCCTCGTGTAGTTCCCCGAACCATGACATTATTTGGGTCGAAAGCGGTCTTGAAATTTCATGGTCATCCGCGAGTGTGGATGATAGTATCTCCACCGAGACTACAGTGTGCTCCAGTGAGAGGGAGACGAGAAGGTTCAATATGAGCTCTAAGGTGCCAGACAGAGACGATGGAGAAATTGGGCGAAGCTCTCCTGAGAGAGGAAAATGCGATTTAGCCCCCGAGATGGACGCTGCAGAATATTACGTGCCGTTGAGGTTCAGAATTCTTCTCTGCTTCAAGGCTTGCTCGAGCTCATGGTCACTAGCCTGAATCTGCTCGCGTGCCTCGGCATAACTCAACCCTTTGATCTGAGCCAGAACGATGAACGGAGGCGGCAGGACGGCTGTCACTCGTCAAACTCACGGATGGATCGGTCAGGTCATCGTCGGTATCGACCTGGCTCACGTCATACTCTCGTCCCCGCAGGAGGGCGCCAAGTTTGTGGAGTCTAGGGACGGCGGGCATCAGCTCGATGATCTCGTTCACCTGGTCCCGAATAACTATTGTGTCGTCTGTTAAATCCAGAGTAGAGCCATCGTCTGGTGGTGGTGTTAAGACTAGGATTGAGTTAGAAAGTAAAACCGAGCGCATTGCATATGTCTTGTTATGTGTGCACAGAACAGCATCGTCGGCTACATGGCCCTTTATCATGAACCTGTTTTTTTTTAAGGGCTGGATAATAGGATAGGTGCGATAAGGATTACCTCAAGGGCTCTGAATTCCGCGTTGCATGTTCAATCAGTTGGTTGAGATCTGGGGGGAGTTCGAGAAGCTTGAACCTCCCAGCTTCGTCAGTGGAAGAGGGAGAAAAGTGAACTGGATGCTCTGGCATGGCAAGCAGAGAAGGACACGTTCAGGCGACTGATCATCGTGCAATTCAAATGTCCGAATTGATTGGTCTCTTCGTTACACGACACAATGATATAACAACTTTTTCCAACTGACATTCTCAGAGGCTGTAAACATTATTTCCGACCTGTCTTATCCTCCTATAATAACGTAACAACCATGTAAATTTACTCGCCAAGGATGGTGGTCTCGACAATGATGCTTGTCACACGATAAGGATCTGGAAGCTTGTTGTTAGTACATTAAAAGAGGGTTCCCATAATTTAACGAACCGATGTTTGACGCTGGACGTCTGTCCTCGAGGTAACCATAGCCCTGGGCGGCGACGTGTCTCGGCACACGAATTGAAGCACCACGGTTCGCAACACCAGAGCTGAAGGCGCCGATGTGACCAGTCTCATGGCGGCCGGTCAAACGCATGTCGTTGTCCTCTCCATAAACGGCAATGTGCTCGTCGTGCCTCTTGCTCAACTTCTCAATGGCGGCATCAATTGCCTTCATGCCTCCGGGTTCCCGCATGGCTTTGGTACTGTAGTTGGTGTGGCAACCAGCGCCGTTCCAGTCTCCTGAAAGCGGTTTAGGGTGGAAAGAAACCTTGACACCCCATTGTTCTGCAATGCGGACAAGGAGGTAACGAGCCATCCAGAGGTGATCACCCATCGAGATACCCTCGCAGGGACCAACCTGGAACTCCCATTGGGAAGGCATTACTTCAGCGTTGATGCCACTGATGTTGATGCCAGAGTAGAGACAGGCTCGGTAGTGAGCCTCAATCAGATCACGAGCGAAAACTTTGCCAGTTCCTGGAAAGGGGAAGGGGGTTAACACGGTAGAAACGCTGTAATGAAACACATACCAGCACCGCAATAATAGGGGCCTTGAGGGCCGGGGAAACCGCCTTTCGGCCAGCCGTAGGGCGTGCCATCGGTATCAAAAAGTGTGTATTCTTGCTCAAGGCCAAACCACGGAACTTCATCTTTTGCCTGATCCATAACCTTGTTGGCATGATGACGGTAATTCGTCCTGTTAGGGGTACCATCATTGTTATAGGCCTCAGCAAGAACGAGAATGTTGTCGCCGCCTCGGAAGGGATCCTTGAAGATAGCAGCTGGGCGAAGATAAACGTCTGAATCATGCCCAGGAGCTTGATTGGTCGATGAACCATCGAAGTCCCAGATACGGAGTTGGCCAATGTCTGTCACCTTCTTGCTGACAGTCTAGATACGTGGTTAGTTGATTTAAGCGAGATCAGAAGCGATAAATTCAGATACGCACTGTGGTCTTCGAACGCAGACCACCATCACCATCAATCCAAACATCTAAATAAAATTTTTTTTGAGAAACACTGTGCAAGGATAGAATTTTTGAAGGGGGAATACATTCTGCCTGGACCTTCTCGCCTTGAGGAAGAGCGAGATAGGGAGCGAGGAGGTCGTTGTGGTAGACGTTGGCCATGACTAGGAAATGGGATATATGCGAGATGTGATTGTAAAAGAACGACACAGGACTGGGCCGCCACTTAAGGAGTCGGCAGAATTGTGTTGTCGCATATTTATTTGTAGACGAAACCGGAGGCTATGATTGGGCGATAAGCGGGCATCCGCATTTGTGGGCGACAGATCTTATCCAAGAGAGACCAAGAGATCTACCCTTCCAGCCCAGGCTGTGACCACAATTGTAAGATGTTTGAAGGCAGTACTAAGTAGTAGCTAGTTCCTGCCGCAATATTGCCCGTTGTACCTCAAAATTTTCTTTCTCGCTGCTCCGGTTGCCAATTATATTCACACCATCTCTATTGCCGCTCCTGACCCCCTGCTCGATTCCTTCACTTTCGACGGCTTACACTTCCTGCCAAGCCAAAGGGAGCAATCAGCCGCGCCTCCGTACACTCTTCATCCTTCGCCGCAAGCCAGACAATTTCTGCTACATCATCGGACCTTTAAGAATAAAGATACAAGCGTTCTGTGGAGTCATGCAGAGTAAGAGCAGAGTCTCTAACCGCTTCTTGACCCTAGTCGAGCCATCGTGTCCTCGGCATTCTCTTGTTCTTCAACACTGTCAGATTGTGTGACCTGTCAGGCAATAGAGGTGAGCAACGCATAATCAACCCAAAGAGTAACCTATTCGCACAACTCGTAGCACCGACTTTTTTGATGACTCTTGCAGCTCGCCCGCAATTATGAGTTCATCAAGTATCTTGTGCAACGTCAGTGACGCAAACTTGGGGTAGAATCCAGTTTTCAACCAACCGCGTATGCCTTCTGGAAATTGAATATCCTGCTTGGGCCATCTGTATCAGTTGCCGGACAGCCTACTAACCAGGATAAAATACTAACAGGTCTAGCTCGCATACCTAGTCAATGGTAAGCAAAACGTTGTACGTCGAGATCCGGCGCTATACTCACGTTACCAAAGTACCGATCCAAAACTTCCACGTATCGATGAATGATCTCAAGGGTCACCAGCTCATTGTCGCCCGACCCAATCCCACAGACGAAGAAGAGGGAGGCATATCTGCGGTAAACCACTTTCGAATCTTTCCAAAATTTCAACCATATACAGGGCGATTCATGTGGACTCGTGCTCACCCTTGTACTCGAGGAAATTGCACATCCGTGTTCGGCGAGCGAGTACCAGTTGCGTAACGTCCTTAACGATCTTAGCTTTAGCTTTTGCGGGCATAGTCGTGAACCATTTCGCCAGACGGACTTTGCCTGTGCATCGGATAGATTTAAATTCAGCAAGGAGCCAGATGTCGAAACGGGTTACCTTGTCGAGAAACCAGCAGAATGTAGTTGATCATTGAGTAATTCTGATATGGTAGATAGTGCTAGGGATCACCATACAATGTCACAACAGTCACATATGGCATTCAGCAAATCAGTCTCGACTCATCCTCCACTATCTTCAACCCTTAATAGGTACGCCACTCGGAATCAGAGCTGCTATAAAACAGACCTGCCAAACAAAGTGTCGTATCGATGGCCCTGAATTTCAATGACAAGAGCTAGATGTGGTCGTTATCTTTGACACAGAACTATTTCACCTCTGTATCAGCACAGGCTTCGTTACGCAAGGTGGAACGGTTTAGCCTGTGTGCTTCCGATGGCCCCATCCTCCTTCAGGTAAACGTCCATACATCCAGGGTAATACCAAGGTGCGGTGCAGGTATAACAGCATTACAGCCTTGGCATCGCAGTAACCCCAAGAAAAAAAAGATACAAAAACTGCATCAATGGTTATGAAACACTGGGCGCTGGCCTGGGAGCGGGTATCAAGTTGGACATAACAGGGTATCGCGTGGGTAATGTGTGGGGCTCCACAGTTAGGTGTGGTGTTTATAAGGGTGTTTCATGTTGAATTCATCATAGAAATTGCCAGCAACGCATTTGTACCGCCCAGTGGCACGAGCCTTGATCGCACCCAGCTCGCGCATGGCAACGTCCCAGGGAAATCGGGTCCACCCATTGACAGCTTTTTTCCTTTCTGAATCGTAATAATATGCATATGAAGCACGAATCCTTGAGATTTCTTCCTCGGACATGAGCGATTTCGCCGCAGGTGGAAACGAAGCGAACTCTCTGGATAGCGCCCGAATCTTATCCTGGCGCACTTCGATTGGAAGATCTGTAAACGAGGTCCTGCTGTCCTTTCTAGGTGACCTCTTTGTTGGTTTACGAGGGGAGCTCGCATTGATTTCGAAGCGATGCTTATTATACATGGCGTGGACATGTTCTTGAATGGTTTTCAGTTCTTCTTGATAGCGTGTATTGTTTTCCTCTTCGATCCATCACCTACCACGTTCTGTGGCGCTCAACCAAGGAGCTACCAGGTCTGCATCCACGACATGACGGCGGTTCTCGTTAAAGGTTTCCTCGATGGTTGCAAGACGCCTATTGCATTCAACTTCCGCTTCTTTATGAAGGATATCCATAATAAACTTCCCAAGTCCTTTTCCCCGAGCGAGGTTTAAGCTGTTGACCCCGCTTTGGGCCATACGTTTCGCTTCTTCTTCCGTTTCCTTCCATTTAGGAGGACGTTTTTGGAAGGCTTTTGTATCTTTTGCAAGGACTTCCGGTAAGACTGTAAGTCCAGTTTTTGTACCGTCAAGAGTCATACAAAACCTGTAAGAAAATTATTCTCTATTCAGTAAAAAAGTTATGACACATACATATAAGCAAGCCTAATAGTCGTTTCGTGGCCATAGCCCTCGGTATAGATTGCATGTTCGTGGAAAGTAGAATATTTGCCAACAACTGAAGTATCACGAATAGCACCCAGGAGGTATCTTTGGACAGCATGTGTTCTCTCGTTCGTGCTTAGAGACGATATCCTGTCAAGGAAGTCGGAAACCTTCTCGTTTTGGCCAGAAAAATTCTCCATAATACCAGCAGGTGGGTTCGCAAAGCCTAGCGGTGCGTTTACAAAAGGGTCCACAAGCTCTGGCTGGAAAATCAAGAGGCCCTTATCACCATCATAGTCACCTAAAGGGTCTTCGTTAACAGAGGTATTAGGCCGTAGGAAGAGCATTTCTCAGATACCTCCCGACAAAAAATCAGCGGCGCGACGAGGCCCTTGAATAGAACAGACAATGACATCTGTCAGATGATGTAACTCAGGTTTATCAACTGCTTTCCACTATCAATACAATGTTAGGAAAAACCAGGTACCATGCGCAAGGGAAACCCACAACCTTTTGAATATCAGTTGGTAACTTGCAAGGGTATCGCGTCACTAGGACATCGCCCAACACAATATCTGTTTCCGACCCATCAGCCGTTCGGAGATTGCGCCTCGAGCTTTTGAAGAAAATCTCCCCTGGTCTCAAGACACCTTGAGTATCTATCATCGAGCGTGAGGTTATATTTGGAGGGGGAGAAAGAAAAAAGGGACCTGGAACGAGAAATGCTGTTGCTGACATTGGAACATCAATCCTATAAGATCTGATGTAATTCTTGACACATTTCTTGACAATCTTCTCCAGTTTATCACAACAAACCGAGCAATTCCGCGGCGTGAAGCCGGAGTCGATCAAGCACATCACAGTCTCTTCAAGACCAGAGGGGCAACCGCTAACTTCGTCACCCCACCAGGCTGAGGAGCGTTGCTCCAAGGCATCAGCTTGTTGGAAACCGTCTTCATCATCTAGCTCAACCTCTTCAGCTTCACGCTCGGAATACCCATTGACCCGAGCCATTCCAGCATCTTCGCGCGCTTTCCGAGCGGCCATAACGCCCCCGATGTGTCGCAGAGTGCACCATAGACTCTGCATGTCTTTTGTATTGTCCCAAGATAGAAGCGGTGAGACAAGCTCGTCCAATCCTGTTTTCAATAGCTGGAGAAAGGCATCTTTGGGTACCTTATTTTCTGCGAGATTTATTATCGTCTCTACAGAAAGCCGGCAAGGACTTTTAGTATGCGAGGCGCGAATCACGTCAATCACAAGGTGAGTAGGATCTACTCCCACGGTCGGATAATTGATCTTAATCTGTGACGGCCGAAGCGTGATTTGTGGCACTTCACTCCGGTCACCTCGTTCCTCCACAAGAAGTCCCTATAGCAGTGGGTTTTCAGGAGAGGAAAGATCCCAAAAGAAACATGTCTAACCTTGGCTCCAAAAATGCGCACTTGAACGCACGTAGGCTGATATTCCCAATCGGCGAAATGATGTCGCAGCTCGCGTAGACCTGCTCTGTTGATTGTTCCAGCACCATCGGTCATATCGCTTCCAGTCTCGCTGACTATAGAGTTACATCAAACCCAATTCCATATCAGTCCACGTTATTACTAACCGATATCGGGGGCCTTGGCGATTTGCGCGGAGGTTAATAAAAGCCCAGGGGAAGAGTTGGATAATCCGAGGGCAAAGCGGGATGCCCATTTAGCCATTGTCTGGCAAGTCAATCAGGAATAAGGCGTCGGCGCAGTGATAAAGCGCAGACCTGGGTTGCATTACCTTCCAAGGAATTGTGCCAATCCAAAAATTCCCAGAAAGATAACATATCCGTGTCACCTTTGGGGACTTGTCCTCCTCCAACGTGTTTCCTAAATCCGTCAAAGACTTCATTGGTCTTGACATAGAAAGTCTAATAGTAGATCACTGTTCTTGTTGAGGAGAGGTTTGGGTATTTTGACCCTTAGGAAGAGTTTACTGCCAAACCGCCGCGAAAACTGATCGGAAGGGCCAAGTTCTGCTCTATCCAAGACCATTTTGTATTTAGGAACATCCCCCTTGGCGGAGATATCCTTTAAGGTCGCTCGAAAGTGAACTCGCCCCCCATAAAACTCTGAGCGTTCTGCCATGCTATCGAAGCCAAGACCTCCATAGGGATTGCTAAGGCGGTAAGATTCTTCCTTATCCAATTCTCGCCACGGACGCTAAGTAGTTTATCAGCCAAAATGCACCCGATTTTATTTATGGCGAAATTTGGAAACCTTAGCCGCTATCTCTTTTGCAAAACTCGTACACCAACCGGATTCAAGATCTACAATTTTTCAGAATATTTCCAGCTAAACTTTGATTTTACCATCATCAGTGTTATCCGGCCGGCCCAATAAAACTTTGGCAGTGAGGGCTGCAGCTTGATCATTCGTTTTTGGCAAGGGCGGTTAGGTGGTCAATCGTAAGATCTTCGTAACGGAAATAACCGTTGCTAACAAGCCGGCAATCTCGTATTGTACACCATAAGGTAACTTTCGGGAGCCTAAAAATCTCAGCAAGTGACCTGTTGCCGACTTTAAACAAATTCAGATGCTTTGGCGGGTTTCAGGGAGTAAAATGGAGAATGACTTACGAGTATAATGAATCCCGCAGGACCATGTTCAACGGCTCTTGAAACAGATTTAGTTTGGGCCAGGAAAGGATTATCATCGTCTGCAGATACAGTCGGTCTCGCAAACTTGCCAGCCCGAGAACTGTCATTAGAGGGCTCTAGCGAGGCCTCGCGAGCTTTTCGCTTGCCAAGACTAATTGCAGAGGGAGTCTTCGACCCTGGCGGCCCAGTCTGACCTTCAGAGCTTGACTGGGCTGTTGTGGTAGGTCAGAGCGGAGTAGTGGAAAAGGGTGAGAGATTCCTTACTCAAAGGAAGGGCGAGAATGATGTCCGAAATGTCATTCTCACCGAATTGCGAGTAATCTGTTTGCTGAAGGCCGATTGAGTATATGACAGTCTCAAAAATGATTGCAAGAACGGGTTGAGAGACTATAGCAGGCCCAATCTCTGCTCCTGGGATTTCCGTTCCCAGCAAGATGGTGGCTTGAAAAGGATTCTGGACATTACCTGGGACAAGAGACCAAAGGATTCACGAGATGCCTCTTTTTTCCTTAAACCTGATTCATGAAAGCAGGGGTCTACTGGTATGCATTTTGTAAAGGACGAAATGAAAGTAATATAGATAAAACATACCAGGTAATTCAGTGCTTTTAAGTTTGTGGGGAGCCATCCTCTCACGAGTGATTATTAATTTACGAGATCAATCGAAAGCGCAAGGTTTCCATAGGATGTCTGAGCGAAAAGAGGCGGAACGGTGAGGCTAGCCGTGCAATATGTGCGATTGTTGAGCGTTAAACGTTGAAATGTGGGGTTGGAGACTTGATTTCAACTTTCCAGTCGCGTCCGCACGTGACCTGGCGCCAAGAACACACTTCTTTTATTAACACAAGTTTGGCTAACATTTTGGATTCGTGCATTGGTTCTTGAACCTAGGATTGTAATGGGGAACCATGGCTGCTTATATTTAGCTTTCAAATACAGCCTGAATGTAATCCACTGGCAGTCACAAAATTATCGGCGCTTTACTGCCTTGCGCCTTTTTCCACCTGCTTTTGTTGTAGGAATATGGATAATTTTAGCGCCATTTTCGCTGGGTGTGAGTGTTCCATTATGACTTTCGGAGGTTGTCGTTGAGGATCCAAGGTCCGATTCATGGTCTTCTTGCACTGTATCATCTGCTGGTGTGGGGATAGTTTCGCTGGCTCCGAAGGTCTTCCGCAGCAGCGCCTTAATGAGGGCGATGAACCATGTATTTCCCAGCGATGGACTATTCGCAGATGATGAGCTGAGACGGTGCATTTCACCGGAACGTTCGACCTGGCACAATTGTTAACTTGCTCGGCTATGATTCTGGCGTGGTACTCACAATATAGACCTCCTCGCCGTCGACGACCATATCCAATGATTTGTTGTCACCATATCCATCTTCATCCTTCCCTGGTCCCAAACTTATCTTGACCTTTTCAGGTATAAGTTGCGTAGTCAAAACCAGAGAAAATATTCTTCACCTTTCGTTTACCTGGAAGAGGTGTCAGCTTCGGACCCCAAGCGACAGCTCTGGCCTTGGCGATGATTTCTTCTATACGTTGTAGATCTCGCTTATAATTGATACCCTGGATAACATATTGTAACATAGAAGTCACGAAGGTCAGAAACACAAGGACTGACTGAAATCCAGAATTATCAGGGGAAGGGAAGGGAAAGAAGTAGTTGAAGGAATTACGCACACCAAGCCCAGGACGGAATCTTGAATAGTAGTATCCAGTGCCTCTCCATGTAGGAACGCCGTTTTTGTAGAAGAAATCGTATCTGAAAAGCCGCAAATTGGTATTTGAAGAAAATTAGACTCCTCTACGCACCGTTTCCGACTCCCCTTATTCCTTAAGATGGTAGATACAACACCCAGGCGTGCGAAGCGCTCATGGATGCCTTTGACATTTGGATTCTTGTCAGGACTACCATACGCGTACGGATGTTATGACGCGAGTTTCTATGTTTTGAAGTTACACGCACTGGAGCTGCATGCTGAGCTTCCGATAAGCCCTGGCAATCTCACCGGTCGTTGCGGTCGATGGCACATCGAGCCACGAGTAGAATGTAGTCCCCTTCCCTTCAGAACTCTCGATCTCACTCACAAGATCGAAAATTTCGTGGTCTTCCTGGAAGAATCTCGGTTGGCAAATACCGATCTCAAGAGAAGCTGAAAAGCCCCTACCGGTTCCCATCTGCAAAATGTGCAAGAGGTTAGCGCAATAAAAGAGTATAATGTAAAAGATGTACGCGAAGACAGACGTTGCCAGCAAGGCCAGAAATGCGAAAAGGAGAAACACCTTCATATGAAGCTTTTGAGGAATTAAAGTGTGAAGTATATAGCATGTAGTGGAACTAACGCCAGCGAACTATGTTTATACACGTGGAATGCGTGATCGCATCGAGGGAAGTGATCCGCCACTATATTCCACCCCAACTTCGACCCGAGCCATTCTGAAAGAGAGTTATGGCGCCTCGTCCTCGCTGTCCTACTTGCGGCTCAAAACAATGGCATAAGGAACCTTCAAGTGGACTGATAGCCTGTAGCGAAGGTCATATCCTCCAAGTGCGGAAATCATAGCCAAGTTTTGATCTTTGCAGCCTCTTGACAAACCCCAGAATTACAGGAATGAAGATGCTGAAATGGAGGAGCTGGGGCCTCATGCAATCAAGAAAAGGACTGTCAAAGCCAATCGAAAAAAGATAACAGGAGATACAAACGCGGATCCCAAATGTAGGAAATATTCGATGTTAAGCCTCCCGTGCAGAACTAATATTATGTGCATAGTTTACCACGGGGCACGAGGCCGTTATTATTATTTTCTTTGTCTGCAGCTGATACTGCGAAAGCAAGTTGCTGCCCTTACGCTTCTCTGGAAACTTCCGCCTGAATTTGAGGTATCCTTTCAATACATCACATGCCACCACCTCTGGAACAGCTGTAGGTTATCGTCAGAGACATATGGAGCCTCAATCTCTCCCTACTGCCCGATCCCCCACCTCCGGCGCCTTACATTTTTTCCCAAGAAAACAAAGATGGAAGCACCAGACCTGATCACGTCGTTGACAACAGACACACGCCAGCTCCAACACCCCAGTCTGATGACTCCTCGGCACTACTGCGAAACATAGAGGGTGATAATTCAGGTGGAGGCGAGCAAATGGAACACGGCGATGATCCTGAGCTTGACCAACTCATGCGTGGACTCTCCGACATTTCGGGTTCATCCTCGGAAGATGAAGAGGATGAACCTAGCGCCAGAGTGCAAAACGGCTCAAAACGAAAGGGAAAAGGGGTCTATCGCGTATATGAGGGTCTCGCAAGTACAATCGCCGTGCTCGTGGTGGCATGTTGGATTCTGCGCTTACCTGTGCTGTGTCGAGATTTTTCTCGGTGAGCGATTTTTACGCCTTACGGCTCACGAAGCTAATCAGCAATACCAGCGCCATAGAACTGTATGAACTCCCCTATCTCGATTCTGAACGGTTTCTGCCACCTATTATGGTCTCTCACCTCACACAGCAAATGAGACAAGCCCTCTCACCATACGTAAGGTCCCTAAGTGTAAATCAGTGTCTCCGCTTATGGTAAAGACGTAGCATGGGCCAAGGGTTCTGACAGTCCATGCCCTTGCATCTCGGCTTTCGAAAAGGCTATATTCAACTTATGGCGTGTTCACTCCTGAGGCGAATGCAGCACCTATCCTTTGGCGTGTGGTCAAGGCCTTGGGAGGAACCCGTGCGTCACTCCTGACCCACTTAAGGAATGTGCGCTAATATCCCCATAGCCGTGCTATACGGTCTCACGAAAAGGCTGTCACACATCCTTTCCTTGCCGTTAACCTTACATTCTTCGTTAGCGCCAGGATTAAAGCGTATCAAGACTATCGACCCCGAGCGGCATAAATACGACAGTATACCGCCGGATGTAGCGACAATGGCATCATGCATCATCGCCTTAAAGATGGTCTATGGACTAGATGGAAAATCGAGGCAAGTTCACCTGCTAATGCTCTTTTTACACCTCTCTGAATATAGAGGGTTAGACTGCCAAAGGATCCAGATGACCCGGCATTGGCACTCCCCCGTATCGAAGATTATCTCCATTTAGTACAGGAGCTCAGTGAAACAGCCAGCATTGAGCCATTGTTTAATTCTAAGAAGGCGATGTAGGTCATGGATCTAAATGTCATCACCTTTTAACTTAAAGTTACCCGAGGGCTGTTGGCGATCTGGCGGATGGAATGGTTGACGACTATCTCGCATTTTGTGAAAAGGCCCTGTTGCGACCTGATAACTGTGAGTGGGTATCTGCGCAACTAGATTCGGAGGCTAACAAGAGGATGGCTGTGCATGAACACAGCGGACGAGGACACGACTTTGAAAACATACTTTCCCTTACGGGCAAGTGAAGGGCACGAGGATGACACTAATTCAGGGGATAGTACCCGGGGTGATCGGAGTAAAACACGAGGGCCGCTGGCAGCTGCGTTGACTCAGGACGAAGACAGTGAAGAGACATTAAAGCCCGGAGATTTATACGCTATCTGGAATGCCAAGGATATACACGGATCACTACCCGAAGAGTACGCGGTGGTACTTTCGCGGGGCTCGCAATGGGTGGCAGTGAGCGAAGAATATCTTGGCGGAGTGATTGAAAAGTACGAAAGACGACTAGCGCGGTGGTGGGAAGCTCAGAAGCGACAATCTCGAGAAGAACGGATGCGAGGCGAGGATGAGGATTTAAAGAAGGATTTGCAAAGCGCCTGAACCCGCCAGCGGCTGATGACATTACAGTCTTCCATTTCAGTCTGACGTGCTTCAGAAAATTAAAATATTATAAAACCCTCTCCTGTACTATAATCCTGTATTCAGGTGCATAATGTCGACTTATGAATTTAAATTTTTCAAAAAGTAGCAGTTACAAAGACTTTTAGACTCTACAATGTGCCGGGTTGTCACATGACACATCTGTCAATGTGCGTGTGTCTATGGCGTAAACTCCTTTCCCAGAGTCCACCAGGTGTCGCCTAAATTCCCTTGCCTCGTCGTCGTTGTCGTCGCTCTCTACTCTGTACTGGTCGTTGTCGAGGCCCGTGGATCACCATCTGTTTCAATCCTTGTCTTCTAGCTACTTCTTCTGCTTCTACCGGTTTGGTGCGTTCAATCCTTTATTTATATTCCGTTGCGAAATCGCACCCATGCGTTCCCTCATATTTTCTGTTGTTGGTCGCCAATCTAATCTTCTTCTATCCCAGGCCTATGTTCATGTTGACTTGACCTCTCTTTTCCACATACCGCCACTATGCGTCGTTTCGCCTCTGTCTTCGTCTCGAAACGAGACAAGGCTGAAGCACCATCAAAACCCCGCTCGCAACTGCTTCCTCTGGCTCACCTCCCTTCGTTACCTGGTTCCAAGAAACCCTCGAAGTCGAATCTCAACATCTCTGTCCGTACCCCTCCGCCAGCTTCAACCCCAGAAGACACTCGCAGTCCTGTCTCTACGCCCTCTACTCCCCAGCTCAGCGCGGGGAGTGACCCTGCCAATTCATCCGCCTCCTCGAGTGGGTCCGCAAGTCTTAGCCTTAAATTACCAGAGGATAGTCAACCTGTCGCTCTTTCGCGTAGTTCGACGAAGAGGTCCTGGAAATCTTGGATGGGTAGAAAGAAATCCAGCACTCTGAAACCACCCGACCCTCAGGGCAAGGATTGGCCTCGCCCAATGCCGAATTGGACTTCACCACCAGATGGGGCCCGTCAGCATCCTTCAATCCTTGGAAGTGCAACCCCATTTCGACCTGATACCGATGAGGACACTTCATCAGAATCGGATGACGAATCAGACATGTTGTCAGAGTCCGTGTCTCATAGTCCGGCTGGCAATCCCATTTTGACCGCGTCCCCAATTCGCGCGAAGCAGAATTTCCAGATCCACACGAGGAACAGTTTAGTACCAGCCTTCCAGCCTTCCCCGTTTACCCAATGCTCCGCAGGACCCCTCTTTCCACGCTCATGTAATAGACCCCAAATTCTGTCGCGTCCTCAAAACTTGCTCTCCACAATGTTTAAAAGGCGGCTCTTGAGCCACCTAAATGACTTGGCCCCTGTGGATGAGTTGTCAATATTACCAATGGGCT
This sequence comes from Phaeolepiota aurea, assembly GCA_036937095.1. Taxonomy (NCBI): domain Eukaryota; kingdom Fungi; phylum Basidiomycota; class Agaricomycetes; order Agaricales; family Squamanitaceae; genus Phaeolepiota; species Phaeolepiota aurea. Next base: position 13,929 of record JASFDG010000075.1, read on the forward strand.
TACGCCCGGTACCCACCCCAATACCTTCCCCCATGCCCCACTTCAATGAGACCCACCCTGACAAGGCGACCAAGGTCTTCTTATCGAGTCCAGGAATTCGTCGTTGGATTTCGCGACATTGTTTTGAGGATCGCTTTGTGGTTTACTTGTCTGCAGAAGATGGATACACCCGCCAACCGATCACCTCTGCATTTGCCGTGGCTGCCTTGGAATTTTCCGAGGCCATCGATGTTATGGTCACTCCTGATTTCGATGAGTCCTTATTCCAGCATGAGAAGGAGAATATTTCGCATGCTTGGACGCCAGAACAAGATTCAACCTCTCTGGTCATTGTGGCCATACCTCTTGAGGAGCCTTCACACCCTCCAGGTCTGTCTTGTTGCCATATCTGACTTCTCTGCCAGCTAATTGAAAAACCTGAAGTCCCAGCTCAGCCACGGATCACAACTCATACAGTCGTGCCATCGCCGCTCCGCAACCAACACAGTCCTTCCGTCGTACCTCCAGGATCTCCTCCGAGTAGCAGCACCGATACCCAGAAACCAACGACGACCACAGTAAAAAGGGTTGTGCGATTTCTGGAGGACGATGACGATGACGGCATCCCTCTCCACATCGTCCGGATGAAGAAAAAGCGAGAGGAAAAGGCGGTTTTCTTGAAGAGAGAACAACAGAGGCGAATGCAGGAAGAGGTTGCTGAAAGGCACCAGCAAGAAATGGAGATGATCGAGAAAGAGCGGCGACAGATGGCTCGTGAACAAGAGAGGAAGGAAAGGGAACGTCGATTATTTGCTGAAGAAGTGGCTGCCTCGAGGATACGGAGGGACCATCAGAGAGCTGGAGCTTCCCCTTCAAATGCAAAACTAACCTCCCTTCTTCCTACTTCATCTTCGGCTTCCCTTCGAGAAACAGAACGTAATCGGCCGCATGACCCTAAAAGAGATTCTTCGAGGCAAATGTACGATATCTCTGGGTTGCCGCGCAGGGAATTTTCTGATTCTGCATTGCCTCACTTATCTGTATCCCCTCACTCCCAATATGATTCATCATCAGGCGGCTCTCGACCTCCAAGTGGTGCATACTCCATGCAAGCTCCAGCGTCTCCCAGTAGTTTCCATTCGCGACCACCTTCCAATTATTCTTCACATCATTCTTCGTCCGAGGATGTGAGACACGGGGGTGGGAGCAGACGGAGTTCTTTTGTGGCGGCGGCAGGGGCAATTCAAAGGCCCTACTCTGATCAAACTTCCTACTTTCCGGTCTGGACGGGTAGCAACCACAGTCTTCATGCAATACCATCTGTCCCCTCTGTTCCAGCATTCATCCATGACATGCCTCTTTTGCCTCCTTCTGCCCCGTTCATGATGCAAAGCATCCGGAAATCCAGAGGTTCTTCGCAGAGCTCATCCCGGTCGAGGGGAGAGTCTGTCGGCTCGAGCACGGAACGTGCCCCACAGCCAACTCGGCCCCGTCACCGTGATTCTTCTGTGTCCTCCCGCCATGAATTTAATTCATTACCCCCAGGTAGACCACCCTCTCCGCATACGTATCGGCCAGCGTCAACACATAATCGACGTGCTAGTGGAGAGTCATCTCGCGTTGGTTGGCAAACGCGAGCGCAAGATCAGGCCTGGTCACAGCCAGTCGGTTCCAATGTCCAATTACAACCGCGCGGGCGATCAAGCCAAGTCATAGCCTCCCAACATCTTCAGGCCCCAAGCCCTTGGACCGCGTTGCCTTCACAGTCAGGAAGGCTTCCAATGGCAATGCCGAGTTCGTCATACTCGCACACGAACTTGAACACAAATGTGAGGGAGTATAATGGAGGAAATGCCATCCGGAGACAGACAACTTTTTCATGATGCGCTTTGCTTCCAAGGATTGATATACGGAATGTGACCTCTCGCCTGCAGTCACCTCATTATTCCTAATTGCATCCCACTTTCACCCTTCGCAACCCTGGAGCTGGACAAGATCTGACGGATTTATGACGCAAGACATATTCCCTACCTAATTTTGTACGTATTGTACACCTATCATTTATATCACATCCCACTCGTTCATTTATGACCCCAAATCCATACGCACAATCTCTGACAATTCCCATGCACATACCAATCTCGGATCTCTGCTCGTGCACCTTCATACATAATTTTGCGTCTGCTCACGGACTTTCGGACTCTATTATTCTACAGTTATCGCATTGTGTTTTGTTATTCCTTAGTTCTAGAGCGTCCAATCCAAATAGGTCCAGCCCACCTGTTTCATCATAGGCTCAGGCCTGAACGATAACTGCACATTCAAGTTGCCAGCACAACGGTGGAACCCTCATCGATCTCGTTATTACCACACGGTCAGTACATGCCGCATGTATTGATTGCCATAGGATAGCTAGATCCTCATGATCTTGAACAAATGGATGTAGAAAAAAAAGTTGAGAGCGGTATAATTAAGAGACCGTGCCGACTCCATGAACCTACGTACCACACCTTTCATTGGCACTACTCCACATACGAAATCAACGCCACTTCATGCATGCTAGTAAGGGGTCACGGCCAATCTCGAATACCTGCATAAGCTGCAGAGTCAAAGTTGGACCCTTGCAAAGTTCGATTCAATGTACTAGTAGGTGTGCGGGATTTCTCTTTCCTCTGGTAGACGCCCCAGGTCTGCTTCACCAAGACCGGCCACTGAAGAAACTTCAGGGCTAAGGTGAACTCGCGGTTCGCCTGGACTCAGACCACTGAGTCGCTTATTGTAGAAGGGAGATGTGCTCAAGCGTTGCCAAACCCGTCGCAATCTTTGAACAGAAAGCGAATAATCGTTCGTCCCCGAAGCTCACCGGAAGCGAGCCAAGGGTTTCGTCAAGCTTGCGCATATGCTGCGTGGAGATAGTCGCGTTGGCGCGACAACTCTAACCCATTCAAAACACAACGGCGACTGGCTTCGATCTATTCAATGAGGGCAAGTGTATAAGAACTGAACTCGGTAGAATTATAGAGTGGGTGAAACTCTGCAACGAAGCCCAAGCAACTTCGGGGTTGTTGGTCAACCAGTCCAATATGCTAGATGCAAATATCTGCAAAATTTCAATACCTCCACCACACCATGGGCATCGTGGTAGGATGAACCATGTTATCCTAGTTTGAAGGCTCGGAGTTGGACCTCCAGATCTACTGCTTCCGTGAGAGTCCTAAGAATCTAGATTATTTTTTTCCCCATTCCCAAGAGACAAGAAATGCGCGTACTCTGTCAATCGTATTGTCTTGGTCATTGCAAAGCTGAAAGCAGCTTCGAGTTTAGAATGGAAAGCTTTTCTTCTGCGGTGGCGATGGAGAAAGCCCCTTCAAATAGCCAAATAATACACGGACAACCATAATGCGATTGAAACAAAGGCATGCGAATTCCGCGCTCCCCTTCTAGATAGCGAACTGTGGCGACCGTAAACGCCAACTGTGCCTCCCTTCCTTGTCCACGATCGCATCGTTCGCTTTTACTTCTAAGCCCCAAGGTGTTATACAACTTTCAGGTGGTAGCTCAAGCCGCTCCGCGCTACAGGTAGACCCCATTGTCCGTTGTATAGGTTGTTGCCCCTGAATCCTGTGTGGACGTTGCACCAACTTGAGCACTCTGCTCCCCACCACTAACGGACCCCACCTCTACGAGAAGATCGTAGTGGCCACCAGACAGAGCACCTTTCTCTGTCAATGCCATTCTGAGCATAGCAATGCGCTCCTCTTGCGATCCGCTATGAAGAATTGTCAAAAGAACGTGCCACGCTGACGGTAGAGGGTCCCCAACTAACATCGTTGTTTCGTTCTCTTCTATAGCTTTGATTATTTCTGGGTCGATAGTCACTTTTTCCGATGCCACGTATTCCCTTAGTGTCTCTTGTGTACTTCTAAGGTGCTTTAGCGAGTTTTGAAGTCTCGCAATTTCTGTCGAGCAATGAGGATCTGGCTCCGCTGCAACATGAATCACTCGACCTTCAGTGATGATCGATACATCTAATGCAATGGCTTCAAGCAGAGTGAATGGTTGAGTATAACGAGGTTTATATTCCATCGTCAGGATGAGAATGTGATGTGCGTGTGTTATGTGGAAATGGGTTCTTGGATCTGTGACATAGTTGATAAGTTATGAACGCAGTGTCTTAACACTGATCTATTTCAAATCTATATGCTTTCACAATTGACGTTAAGGCTTGAAAATTTCAGGCCAAACCCTTCGCAATTCCTCTAGATTGCCGATATCGACGACATCATTCGCCACCGCCCCTGCTCCCCTCTCATCCCCAATCTTCTTCATCCGTCCTCCTTCCATTACCCCAAGGCCTTTCTCACTAAAGTGAACACACTTCGCCCAACCTTGAGCCCGAGCGGCGTCAACGTTGCCGCAATTGTCGTCCACGAAATAACATTTAGCGGGATCGGTGACGCCAGCCTTCTCCATGGCCTTACATACACAAATGAAGCATTGAGTATGCATATAGATTGGCAGACTTACCATCGTATAATATTCAGGCTCCGGTTTGCAAACAAAATCTTTAATACGATAATCACAATAAACCACACCATCGATCAGATCATCGAGTTTGAGGATTCTGAGGACACGCTCTGCATGCTAGAGAGTCAAAGTCTACTAATTAGTGGCCAAGGTAACATGTGGATGAAGGGATATCTACAGTTCTATAGGCGTTTGTCAAGGCCCACACACGTGCTTTACTTCGGTCGATGTCCTCGATGAGCTTGCGTGTGCTTGGGTCATACTTAATCATTTCCTCAAGTGGGAGTGACCCATCGCATTTCTTGTCGAAGTCTAGAGCGTCTGGAGGGCTTCTTGAACATTGCTGTCATTCGGTGAAGACAGAGCAAATTACGTTACCGACGTCGTGGTGTCGGGTGAGGCCTCGCAGGGCGAGGCCGTATTGCGTGTAATATCGAAGGTGCAGCTCCGACGCCGCTTCGTGGCTCAGGCCCAGACTTACGAAGTAAGCTATAGGCAGATGAATAAATGCTTTTGGAGAGCTGGGTCGATTATATATACCATGGATGCGTTCGCCCATAGCCTGCGAGATTTTCGAGCTTGCAGAGTAGAGAGTGTTGTCAATATCAAGCCAGACAATGGCGCGGGTATCTTGCAGATTATCAGCCATATTTCTGGGAACCATTGCATCGCACGAACCTGGAGTCACAGTGGCCATAAATGTTCTGGTCCACTCATGACGGTCCTTTTAGTACTTTAGTTTCTAATTATTCTGATCTAATCGCAGATAAGATCGCTCACGGCAACCTCCGGAGGAACTGTGTAGCTTTCAAGCCACACAATTTGTCGCGCAATCAGTCTTGCACAATATTATCGGCATCGGCGACGACCTAAAGAATAAGGTAAGAATATCAGACCCTCATCCTTATTCAACCCAGCTCCAAGTTGCCTCTAGATGGCCAGAAGCAAAGAACTCGTCCCTGGCGTTGGACGCCTTTCTCGCTCACAAGTAGCGGCACGTCGCGGCCTCTACAAGGGCCTCAAAAAACCAGCTCAGCCTGCCGGTGCTGAAACTCCTGAATTTGTTGAGAAGACTGTTGGTGGAGACAAGAACGGTGGAAAGCGTCTTGTTCCTACTTCCAAAGCTTCCCGTTTCTACCCTGCAGAAGATGTTCGCCAGCCCAAGAAGAGCCGCAAGTCCCCCAAACCACCTTCTCTCCGATCAACAATCACCCCCGGTACTGTCCTAATTCTATTGGCCGGTCGGTTCAGAGGGAAGAGAGTTGTATTTTTGAAGCAGCTCTCGAGCGGGTTGTTGTTGGTCACAGGCCCTTACAAGATTAACGGTGTACCCCTTCGCCGGGTGAATCAGGCTTATGTTATTGCCACATCCACCAAGCTCGACATTGAAAGTGTTCAGGTATGTTCACTATTTGGTTTACACCTCATGGCTAATCGCGATACAGGTTGATGAAAAAATCAATGATGCCTATTTCGCAAAGCCCTCTACCAAGACCGCACGCTCGGCGGAGGAAGAGTTCTTTGCGGACGGCAAACCCAAGGCCAAAGACGCCTTTCCTGCAACCAAGGCTGCCGATCAAAAGACTGTTGATAACGCTCTAATTGCAGCTGTCAAGAAGACAGAGAACCTTAGCAAATACCTCAGAGCAAGCTGGGGGCTGTCAAAGGGGCAATTTCCTCATCAGTTGGTGTTTTGAGTGGTTGATCGTAGAGCATGAGGAAGGAAATCGGGGGGCGGTCCCTTCGGCGGGGCTTTCTAGGGTTTCTATGCTATGCTGCCGTTACACGTTTCTTTCCATTTTTTGACCGCAATAAGCATATGAATTTTGGCATGAAACAGCTTCACTTGGAGTTAAACCTATCAGGCATCAACATAAGCAAAGTTTCCATCCGGCCCCTTCCAGATCTATTGTTTACACGCCAACTTGAAAATGCTTCTGATTCGCAACTTTCATCATCTACCAAGAAGCTTGCCACAATATTCCACGAAAACTTTAGCGCACATTGGAAAACGACAATATGTCATTCAAAGCCTTTGTAATGGGTTTCTTGACCTAGCAATCGCTCTTCCGATACCCCCCAACCTTCCGGCTTATTCAAGTACAATAATTATTCTGACGTTGGTGACGCGTGTTGCCCTCTTGCCTGCGTCAATATGGGTGCGTCCATTTCATGACTCCCTGAATCTTTAACTTAGCTTGAAGGTTCAGGGGAAGCGCCGTATGCAACGCGTTGAGGAACTGGTTTTGCCCAAGCTTGAAAAACAAAAACCGATTGCCGTGAAAGCCGTCTTCGAAAGCATGAAAGCTGCTGGTGTTCGGGGTGAAAAAAAGGACCTACAGGCTTACCACGCTAAGAAAACTTCGGAACTGGTTCAATCCTTTGTTTCAACCACGCGTCCATTGACTGACTCGGCCCTAGTTGCATGATTACCGCAAGCAGTTGTTTAAGAAGTATAAATGCCAGCCTTGGCCTTCAATCATTTTCCCGCCTCTCGCACAGCTGCCTGTGTTTGTTACATTTACTATTGTAATGCAAAGGCTTTCCCTCGATCCAACGCCTTTCGACGCGGAATCGTTTTTCACACTATCAACGTTGGCCCACCCAGATCCAACGGGAACGCTGCCTATCATCTTGGGCATCGTTACACTGGCAAACGTAGAGTCAAGTCATTGGGTAATGAACGCAACGGAACGAGAACGGGTAAGAATGGCGGAACAGATGAACGAGCAAAGGATTGCCAAAGGCGGTGAACGTCGTATCAATCCGGGCAAAATCCTGAAAACAAGTCTGCGGGGCTTGTCTGTGTTGCGTATCATGATCGCTATGTTAGCACCAGGAGTGAGTCTTTCCCTTATCTTGCCACGTGCTCCCTCATATGTTGGATTAGAGTGTTACATTGTATTGGCTTACCTCCGCCACATTTGGGTTGTTTCAAACTTGGGTTATGGACTGGCTTGCTCTGCGTCGAAAAAGAAGGCTGGCCACGGGGCAAAAACCAACCACATCTTCGATACAACAAGCAAGTAAAGTAAACTCCGGACAAGCATCCCGGCGTGTATAGCTGGCAGGAAGGACGTTACAGGTGAGTTTCCGCGTACCCATCATTGCGAATGAAAAAAAAAGTGGAACTGAGGGACCCCTTTCGTACAAATGCTGGGCCCCACTGAACCTTTCTTGATCTAATATGACTATTTCTAATTATTTCCCTCATGGTTTTGCGTGATGTTGACCGCATTATTTACCAGGCTTACAAGGCAACCAAGCGTATTTATCGAGAGCAGATACATATGGCTGCGATACACCAGAGTCTTTCTTACAAACCAAGAGCTAGATGGACAACTTAGATAAAGATACTTAGAAATGAGAAAAAGGCTAGAGATTCATGATATGCCACCCCATGGACCACGAATTCGTCTAGCAAGCTGAATATCTCGGGTCATGATGGTAACGCGTTTGGCATGGATCGCACATAGATTGCTGGCGGGAATATAAGTTTCACTAATCTTCGGACGCCAAAAATTCAGACGTACGCATCTTCAAATAGATGTACCAGGAACGCTTCTGTCGCTTCCTGGAGCGCCAACAACGCTGAGCTTTGCCACCGAAGCCCATTATCGCTATAGTCGTTCATATTTGTCGTCATGTCCATTGCAATCTCTTTTACCTAGTTCAAGGTCGTCAGGAGAAGAGGTTAAAAGGAGAATATTTGAACATACCACCCGAGAAAACGGTAGTTTCCGTAGGAGAAGATCAGTACTTTTTTGGTACTTTCGGATTTCACGCAGAGCTACAGTTCCAGGACGAAACCTGTGTGGCTTCCTCACCTTCTCAGCTGGGGACACTTGTGTCAATTCAGCACCAACATGACTGAACGCGCGCCGCTCACGCTCGGGTTGTACCACACTCGTTCTGCGTGGAGGTTGCCCTCCCGTGCTCTTCCTCGCTGTAGCTGTTTTCTTCCTGGCTACAGGCGTCGGTGGGTCCGAACTTGAGGCAGGGGCCTTGCGTTTCGAACCAGAACCCCGTTGTACGGTCTGTGCCATACAATACCCGGTTCACTATGGCTCAGAGTAACGGAGGAAAGCAACAGCGAAGGGATAAACGCGCTGGACAAGTGAAGACGAGACAAAAGCAGGCCTGCACTTGACCGTGTTCAACTTGTCCCGATTTGGGCATAACTGCGATCTAATCAATTTCACTTTGAACTTGCCTGATCATATCCCAAAGACTGTTCACTACTATGATCCTCGATAGTTCTGTCATAACTGGCTACTACAGATACACCGACATTTGGTTTGAATGGTATACTGCCACACAATTAACAAGATATCTAGACGCTAATCGACCGCATATACAGGCACCAGGCTTTGCCAAATGCTGACGATAGAGGTCCATTGAAGGCGATCCTTGGTTCGTCTCACATCGCAAAAGGAAAGAAACGTGGGCATTGACCACTTCGCGGATTAGCTCACGATTCGCTTGTCCACCCTGACCACCCACTCCAAATCGATGGCGTTCAGGGTGTTCAGATGTATATCGGTGGGTTGTATGATAACATCTTGGCCTGTTCTAGATCAGCCCATCCCGCTACAGGCACATTTCCTACCGGAGAAGCAAGGCTTTTGTTTTCATCAGCTCAGGTCGACTATATCCGCTACTGGCTTCATGCAATGAAGCTCACTGCAGATATCATCCCATTACCGTACTCCGACTGTTTGTTGACTGAGTCGGACTTGCGCAGCGTCTCGCCGACTGTGTATGCAGACGGAGGCTCGCTGCGCAAGGCAATCAAAGTAGGCCCTGTGAGTGACCCGGTACTGGCCACTCATCACTAGCATACCTAGGTTATCGATAAAAACAACAAGCGCTTGAAGGGGGCGAACCCGACGTTGTCCCATCGCCGCTACTTGTTCGAGCGAGTCCGCACATTTTGGGCACAAAAGAAGGGTGTCTGGTGTGCACTCGACTTTGAGGCCTGGGAGATGGATCACACAGTCATGACCGAATTTGGGTACAGTCTCTTTGGGTGGAAAGATGGCAAAGAAATCGAAGAGCAGAATCATATCATCGTGGAGGAAGCGCTTAAATATACAAACCGGAAGTATGTCCCGGATTTCCGCCATGTAAGCACCGAACCTAATGCACTCCGCAAATACTAATCCACCAATCTCCCACAGCATTATAACTTCGGTACAACCGAGACGGTAAAAAAGGTCGTTTTCAAGCATAAAATTTGTGACTTGCTCCAAAGTTTAAAGGGCTTTGGTCCGGTTTTCTTAGTCTTCCATGATAATAACCAGGATATCAAGTACGTTAGCGCGCCTTGCACATCATCCGCCCTCACCATTATGGTACAGGTACCTCAAGTCGCCCGCAATAGAGGCCCCACTTGATGGCCTCTCCTATATATTGCCAGACGTGATGCCTGATGAGGGGCTTTTCGTGATCGATACATCTGATCTCTTTGGCGCACTTTTGGGTGAAGGAGAAGGCAACCGGCGATCTCTCGACAAGACTTGCAAGCTTCTTCAGATCGAGACGAAGTATCTGCATAATGCAGGCAATGATGCCTATGTGAACATCGTTTCTTCAGCTGGTAACCGTGCCATACTGAAACAATGTGTTTAGTACACCCTACTCGCCATGATGTCAATGGCAGACGGTGATCATTTGGATGAGCAGAGAGATAAAAGGTGGCCTGGAAGGGTAGGAACTGGGGTGCAAGTTCAGTTCAAGCGTTGGGAGGAAGACAGCGACTGTTCAGATGAGGATGGTGATTACTTGCCTACTACAGGATATGACCCAGCTACTGGGGAGCTAGGTGAATCAACGAAGAATTGAGAAGTGGCACAATGTAAATATGCTATTCGTGCGGATTTCTTGCAACTTTTTCTTGTGCCGTCCCATTTTCATTTCTAGTGGTATCATCTCGACTTGTAAGTATGTTTAGGTTGTGAACCATGTATTATCCAATTCATCGGGGTCGATTTCGAATAAACAAGCTAATCCTCCTTGATATCATCTGCTCCATCGTCGCCCTCGTCGTCAGACCTATCATCGTCGGTCTCGCTTGTGATTATGGTCCTGCCTATACGTCGTACATGGCATAGTGTAAGGAATAATATGGGACTCACCGTACGAGGATCCGCATCATCAGGTAATACCAGAAGAGGTTAAGCAGTTGGAGGAGGAACAGCGGTAGGAAAACCTGAAACCGCATCCATGGGCGTACATAGACGCCATCCGCCCATGACCAGCGCTCAGCATGTTCTCTGTAAATGGGCTTTAGTATAAGAAGCGTTTCAAACGTGATATAACACTTGCGGGACGAGGGGCAGGAATTCATACCACACTGACCACAGGATTTTAAGGTTGAGGTAGTGTCGGAAATATCTATGAAAATGTATTTGAGATATTGTGCTCGGCTTCGTTGAATGCGACACTCACGTCCATAAACCGAAGAACGTAACGAAGGAAAATACTTTTGCCCTTTCCCACTGGATATAGTTCAAAAGTTTTGAGGCCTGAAACCTGGTGAGCAGAGCATTGGGAGGTGGAGGCAACTTACAGCCAAGAATGTATCTGGTATATCCATACTCATATATACAGCGTTTCCAATTAATGTGAAGTTCAGCAGGTAACTCCATCTAAATTCGGAGTGAGACAAACGTCAAAATAAAACAACAAGAGGACGAACCCAACGAGCCAAAGGGTTACAAAATGATGCGCAACTAGTTCTGTGTAATCTTTTCTTGGTTTTTCAAGCCCCAAGACGAGGACGATAAGCTGTTGGCACCAGTATGAGAACTGCATCAAGTAATAGCGCTTGAGTTCAGGATTCATGTCCCAGTGAGGGTAATCTGCATTTGAGGTCAGAATAACTGTAACACCAGGGGAATAGTGTACGCACCAATCCAAAAGTATTTCGTTTGATACCAATTCGTTGGCAATTGATTCATGACTCGCTATTGTACGTTGAATGGTAATTTTTGCAAGAGCCAAGAAAACCACTGACATAGCCCCAAGCGCCGAAAAACATAAAATATACCAGGGCGTAAGCCTGTTCTGCAAAACGATCGATTTTTGCTTCACGTTTCAGGCCAAAGTGTCTTGCTAGAGGCCTGGAGACATAGACAGCGAGGGCTTGTCTGATGAAGGAGAAGAAAACGATATTGTAGGCGAGGAAGACCAGATCGTAGTATGATTTGGCGTAACGGGGATCATTAGGTTTCGACGAGGGTATATAACCTGATATCTGGAAGATGGGCGCGAAGGGGTTGGCCATAGAGTGTGTGACAAAGCGGTCCATCATGTTCCAATTTCCATAGAGAACGAGCGGGGTCACGATGAGTTTGAGGGATGCGACTGGGGTGAATTTTAGGAGTGACCTAGACATGGGGAGCTGGGAAGGGACGCACTTGGGTCGACTGCCCATCGCAGCCAAGGTGATATGGTAACCTGAAGATGATTATTTGCAGGGAACGGGGAAGCGCTGCGTTCAGGAGTCGCGGATCCAAGGGGCCTGTGGGTGTGGGTGTCAACGGCACTGCCTAAACACCACAGGTGAGGAAACTGAGCATACGTCTGCGGCAGAAAGGGACCTGCAAGGTGGTGATTTGGGTCATCTCTGGAGGAGAATGAATGTGGCAGACATAGACTGAAATTTGAAATAGTGGCTCACTCAATACGCGTCGTAAAGCTCTGCAATGGCGCTGCACGCTGTCTGCTCTTTGTCATGGTAGTGCGAAGAAAGGGCGGTGGGCGCCAAAGTTCGCGCTGCCTGGTGGTTCTCACGGAATTGATGGGTGTTGTTAAATCAATTAATATTCCGGTTATATTCAATTACTTACTTATGTCCCCCAATGTTCTCTTCGCTGCGCCTGTTCCAAACCCTTGCGTGCCCAGAAAGAGGCTCGTGCACGCGTCAAAGCTGTTTGTTCTCACACAAACAAGACCTTCCTTCCCCGCTTCCCCTTGTTATCCCACAAGTCGAACAAAATAAAGTCTCCCTCATCCCCACCAAACGTCCTGTGTCGTCTCCGATAAGGAATGCAGCCAGTTCCTCCAGTTACGCCCCAGAACCTCCACGTAAAGTCCAGAGGACGGCGACTTCCCAGAAGGTCCCTTCAGACTCACGACCAACCGTAAGAATTTATCAAATAGATGAATTTTATGAATGTTCATGCTCGGTTGTTAAAGTCCGGTGTCCCAGTCCTTAGAGTAAACGCTGCTCAGTCTCAGGTTGCTATCCCCGTCAGACAGGTTGGTGTCTGCATCGGCACCGTATTCCCCGTACAGGCTCTCACCCATCAACAGACCATGCTGAAAACGCTATATGACCATTTTGTTGTCCTTTACAACGTCATTCTACCACTTAGCCCAACATTAGCGTCCGAACACGCGCTCAAGCAAGAAGATGAGGTGTATAGAAAATCGAGCAAGCTGACATACCGCAATGTAATGCGCCATATGTCATCACCTTGCGCGCCATTGACATCACCAGTAGGCCGTAATCCAGTGTGCTGCAGCCCTGAAACGACGTTCGATCCCGGATTCGCTTTCGCATCCGTCTGTGGGCACGGAGGCAGAGCTTGCGGCCCGTGCAGAGGCTCAGAAATCACTACAGGCGGTCCGCGTCACTCGCGAGCTTATGGAGCCTTTTGTGCTTTCACTAGAAGATATGCAGAGATGGGGATACATAGTCGAGGTCCCTGAAGGAGAAGGAGGTATCATGCCAAGTTTGGAAGGCAAGATTGCAAAATGTGAGCGATGTGCCCAAGCGTTCATGGTGAAACGCATGGAGGAGGCAGACGAGTGTATTTACCATTGGGGAAAGCCTTATAGTGTTGCCGTCAATGGTAATGAATCAATCGCTTATTCTGAAATCGAGCTCACAAACCATACAGGATCGCGGACGAGGATATATACTTGTTGCTCAAGGCCTGTGTCAGATAGCGAGGGGTGTTCGCATGGCCCTCACGTCTTTTATGAATCTAAAGCACACGACTTACATTCCCGCTATCCATTCTCATTCCTGCCATCTCCTGATGCTGGTGACAGTGGAAATGCATTGGATGTAGCAGCGGTGGACTGTGAAATGATTTATACAACTGCAGGGATGCGTGTTGCCCGTGTTTCCGTTGTCGATGGCTCCGGGAAGGAGGTCTTTGATGAACTGGTACGCATGGATGAAGGTGTCCATGTAATGTGCGTCCTTACCAGCTTCAAAGTCGTTAAGCTAAAGGGATCTAGTGATTACATTACGCGATTCTCAGGTATCACCCCGGAGGGACATGCATCTGCGGTCTTGACACTATCATCAATTCGAAAATCTTTACATGGTCTCATCAATTCAGACACTGTTTTGATTGGCCATGCTTTAGACAACGATCTGAAAACCCTGCGCATTATTCACCATAAATGCGTTGACACAGCAATCCTTTTTCCACATAGGGCAGGTGCCCCTTATAGGAGGTCTCTTAAAGACCTGTGAGCGCTTTGTTTTCCCCTTTAACGAGATGGTTTTTGTGTAACCCCCAAAAAAAACAGAGTCCGGGAAAAACTTGGCAAGCTCATTCAAGTCGGCGATGGATCTGTGGGACATTCGTCAGTCGAGGATGCAATAGCCACCCTGGACCTCATTCGATGGCATGTCGTGAATACACCAAAGTCTTGACCTTCCCTCAAGAGTAACGATCACTGAGCCGCGATCGCTCTCCTATTCCTTTTTCTTCGCGCGATTTATTTCCAATGGGAGTACGCATTGCAATAAGAATAGAGATGTTGATACATTTGCGCGCTGGAAGCAATCAGAAAACCATCACAGACACCACATGCGACGATTCAGTGACTTCCAATATGATTCCATCGTACCCATACACTTGTTTCAATAATTGTGAGATGGCTGCATATCAGGAAACAGTGCAATCTTACAGCGACTTGTTGGGCTTGGAAGAATAAGATCATCATCTTCGTCCGTGCGATCCAGTAACATTGAAGGTGGGGGTTCATGCGGGCTTAAAAAGTGGCTGATTGTTTCGAACTGCTACGACAATTAGTCAAACTCGCGATAAATAATGGTGTGAGGCGCACCCTATCATGAATGCATTTACGAGGCGGTGTGTCTTTTCAATCAGTCATGAGCGACAGCATAATTCAGAATCGTGAGGAACTGACCATCTTCGTCATCCTCTGGCTCGCCTTCTATTTCCCAATTGCATCGCTTGTACCGTTGGAACAGAGGCGAGCCAACCTTGTTTCATGCATGATTGGTAACTAAATGGCGAGAACAAGCCCAAGCATACCAGGTTGGAGTGAAGGATAATCTTCTTGACTCTGTGTGTTGTTCCTGATAGGAGGAAATCTAGACCATGTTGAAAGTAGTTGTAGAAATCTGTTCGCATTGTGAAGATCCGCGTAAAATGAGGCCCTCAAAGATATAGCGCACAGTCTATTTCCAACTCCTTTCCAGGAGGGTTGTTCTTGTGAATTGTCATTCGTTCGTCTTCCTTGTAATGTACTTGTCGTGGCGGACCGAGATCTAGAGTGAGGTCTTGTGCAGCCGTTTCACCCAATTTAATGTGCAATGGATTTGAGGCGCTGGGGTGGAAGTAGAGCGTGATACCATCGTGGACCTATGATACCACTTGTAAGCTGTAGGTCGTAGAATCTGCAGGTAGTCGAGCATGCCTTGACTACAGCTCGAGAAACATCTGTAGCCATGACTGGACACTCCATAACCTCATCTAAAGCGTCTTGGCCCTTATGTGATGTGTCTTTCTGCGTTACGAACACACGTTTGACTTCGGTGTCGCGCTCGAGCTTGGAAACATCTTTCAGCGCCTCGCCAATCCCATCTTCCTCGAAGCTGAACCAAACGCCTGGATACCTTGGAGGGCTGTCAGAGTACGAAGGTCCAAATGCCTGCATGACATTGTGTCGTTGTAATATCTTCTCTTGGGACGACAGAACTGCTTCCCCGTATCGCAAGATAACTGGTGGGTTTGGATCCCGTAATCTGCGCAAGCAGATGGTATGTAGTCGCTGGTGCTTTCCCGAGAACAGGAGGTCTAAATGCGGCCGAATATGAAGAATAATTGGTGTACTGGAGGAGTTGTCAGGATCATACTTCAAGTCGACCTGGGGAAATGCGTGTTGCAGTTGTCGCAGTCTTTGCAGGAGGTCCCAGAGTGAAACGCCTTATAACGGCTGTGTAAGTGACCTTGTCAACGGAATAAGTCGTTCAGTCTGTTACCGAGTTCGAATATGCCAAGGCCAATGCCTGGACTGATATCGACGTCTAGAGTAGAATACATTTCAGTGTTGTTTGAGGCAAACTCCCAACACTTCCAAATTTGGCATCTTGATAATTGATAAGTAACTATTGATAGCCGCCGGTTACTATTGCTTGTCAACAACCCCGCGACGCGTTTTATGGCAGATCCCCGTCAGAGGGTTATCATCCGGGTATGTAACCCCTGAAACGCGTCAAGCCACCACGGTTTCATTCTGCTATAGGTATTCCGCAAATTCAGCAACTCTCTTGGGCCAGATGCGTTGAGCCTTCTGGAGAATATCTTGGATGAAAATGAGATTGGTGATGAAGATCTCGAATCTAGCCTCGAGACTCTTGCGAAGGAGTACAACAAACAAGATGGTATGGTTCTATGACTTCTGGTTAACATAATTAAGACTTTCTACAGATGCGACGATGAAGGTGGCTGTTGAAGTGCTTTCTCGGGTGTACGAATCGTTGCAGGACCAAGGACAACAGACCGAGATTGAAAGAGAAATGATTGATCCAGAAAATCACTTGTTCGTCGTTGATGCCTTTGAAATGCCGAGATGGCAGTGGTCACAAGAGCGAGGAACATTCGAGAGGTGAGCATGATCACCGGAACTTTCATTCTGCCATCCTGAAGATGGCTTTCAGAGTGACATCGCCCTTGACATCGTCGGGATCTGCTGAATCCCGAATCTCATCCGTGCGCGACAAGCTACATATCATCAAGCAATGTGTCCTACGAAACGAACACTTTTTCCCCTCCACCCTGCCCTCTCGCGATCGCGAGCGACTAGTGACCGTGAGTGTAGGCTCTTACGGTTTTTGTTTTTATTTCTGATAGAATTATATAGCTCAAGTCTACCAAACAACTATTAGGACGGCCTGGGGAGCGATTTCTGCTTCTAGGGATGCTGATGCATAACAAGGAAGGGAAGCTTTGCCTAGAAGACGCAGATGGGAAGGTGGTGCTTGATTTCTCACAATTAGTAAGTTGCAATAATGTTGTTTGATTATCTCTCAGATGGGACATTGAGGTGTGACAGGACGCTCCGGGGGAAGGGCTGTTCACGGAAGGCTGTTTTGCGCTTGTCGAAGGTGAATACACAGAAGAAGCAACCTTAGAAGTCATTGCTATTGGGCAACCTCCTTGCGAGACTCGCGATACAGCCAGGTAGATAACTTGCGAGTTAACGTGAGATACTACTAACCGGCGGCGTCCAGATCGATATATGGACATATTGATTTTCTCGGAAAGGGTGCAACTTCCCTCCTGGAAGACGTGAGATGCATCTCTACTATAGTTATTGTCAGCTGATGCAGTTTCTTAGAACCAATTTGCCTCTCGCATACCAGACGAGCTGCCAGAACTCCACTTCTTCTTTCTTTCCGATGTCTGGCTTGACCACCCGCAAACCTTGACTGGTTTGCAGAAGTTATTCGACAATTGCATTGAGAATGATTTTATCCCAAAAGTAATTGTCCTTTGTGGGAACTTTACAAGCCGCTCGATTGCGCATGGAAATGGGCGAGACGTGCAACGCTATCAAGGTCAGCAAATCTGGTAAGAAGATGCCCTGTGCTGATACACTTACTAGATAATTTTGATGCGTTGGCGGACCTGATCGCTTCCTACCCAGCCATCACGCGAAACACACACTTTGTGTTTGTACCTGGCCCGCTGGATATTACTGTGAATGTTACACTGCCTCGAAGGCCTTTGCTATCCAGCTTTGTAACTCGTCTGAAGAATCGAGTGCCGAAAGTTCATTTTGCAACTAATCCTTGCAGGATTAAATTCTTCAACCAAGAAATAGTCATCTTCAGGGAAGATTTGATGGCGAAAATGCTGAGGAACATTGTTGGTGTTAAACCTAATGTTCGGAATGAGGATCTGAAGAGATTCGTATGTTGCCTTTGTCTCCGAAGTGAGAGGGGAGTTCAATATGATTTAGCTTGTTCAATCAATCCTCGATCAAGCACACCTCAGTCCTCTGTCGATTAACATCCAACCAACGTTGTCGGATTATGACCACACTTTGCGATTATATCCTTTGCCAACAGTGGTACGGAACTTTGTTTCATCCCCACTAATCCCAGCTAACGCCCATGGCAAGCTTGTATTGGCAGATAAATATGACCGATATAAAGTCACCTATACAGGTTGTCATGTATTCAATCCTGGTAGTTTTGTTGGCAATTCGCTTGTCTTTTGGACATATAAACCTGCGGAAATGAACTCTGAGGAATGGTAAGTGAATTACAACCACGGCTGGGTGGTTTGATGTTGATTTGATTATCCTCCCAGTGTCCTTGACATCAAGACTGAGTCCTGAGGGTTTAAACTAGTAAAATAATATATATATTATGTAATGTCGCGAAACATGCTGCAACACCGTGACATAGGCAGTGGGGAAAGTCATTTGGAACGATCAGCGGCAACTCGGGAACCACCAACAAAACCTTTCGCAGGTCTACCATGTACGCCATAGGCAGGTAGTCCTGCTGGACAACACCTTCCTTCACCCTGAGCTCACCCGCGCTGCCAGGTTCCATCATAACTCGCCAACTTCCAGCCATCATCTTGAACTAATTTTAGGACCTAACCAGTTATGTTTTTACAGCACGCCGTTTCAATCCTCTACTTCCTTTTCCTCCAAGTACCTGACAACTCTTGGGCGACCTGCGCTCTCCTTTTACTTGTTAGGGTGCTTACCGTCTCCTTGCTGTTGCGAACCTACATTGCCCCCTGGTTCCTCGCTTTATTATCCAAACGCATTCGTGTCAGAAGCATCAGCTTATGGTCAATCCGTGGGCTATACTTCCGCAGGGGGTCGCAGACATGGCGTGTTGACCGCATTAGCTATGTTTGGTCGTCGGTCAATGGCTCTCGTCGACTAGCCGTCAAAATCGATGGCTTAAGCCTCGATATAGTTAAGATTGAACGGGCACGCGTATCGCCAATTCGAAATCATAACCGCAATCTAACCCTCGCGGATTTGAACCCATCTCCTTTGGCGCACCTACTATGGAAGCTTTTAGCAAACCTCATCACGACGCTCGAACCATGGTTTAGACCTCTTATTCGCACATGCGTCGTTGCTTGTCTCAAAGTTGGCATTCAATGGCTGCCAACGATCACACAAGCCCTGTCATTTGAACTCCACTCCCCTTCTTTGACATTCTCAGAGCTTCCTGGGACAAAGTTGACTTCTGACGATATAACCCTTCATACGACGTTGCAATTTACGCAGGTGGAGAGGAAGAGCGATTTAGATGGGCCCGAGCAAGTACAGAGGCACAATTATCTCCCCAAACTTCACGGTTTCAATTTCTGGAAGCGCCGTTTAACTGCAGGGCTCAGAAGATCCCTGGACAGGGCTTGGGGAGGAACGCAGGGACAAGCAACTGTTACCTTGAAATTATGCGAAGTTGCTGGCGTTATGTGTCCTGAACTGTCAGGTAGATTGCCCATCTAAGCATGTGAATACGCTACTGAGCCCAACATGTTATAGATGCAGATACTTCAGCCCCATTTCTCCTTATACCAGGTCCTATAGATTTTGGCGCATCTCTATGGTTTGATCCCAGAGCTGGCACTTTAATCAAGCATAGCCTTGAGACCAATCTTTCTATTGGAGATTGCTCTGTGAAGGTTGATCTTGCTAATGTGCTCTTGTGTCACCTAAAGTCGCACGTGGTCCAGAGGTCGCCTAGGCCCTCTCTCAGCATGATAACAGACTTTCCTATTCTTAATACACCATCACATAACACACTCCCTCCCATGACTGCCGAATTACACCAGGTTCTCTCTCCCTCTGATATGTCGCCGCCGTCAGCTGTCCTCTCTCCGATCAACAGGCCTTCTTCCCGATCCCTGCCTGGTTCAGCTTCGATTCAAAAATTGCCATCACCACCTTTTCTTAGGGCCATATCTGTGAGACCTTTATCATTTCCAATTATTTCTCAAATAAATTACTGCAGGCTTCTATTCGACCTCGCCGTCACTATCATGTTCATTCTTGCTCTAAATTGAAGGATGCAAGAAACCCCGTACGTCTTTGTGCATCATAAATGAGTGATGTTAAACTCATTTCCACCCGAGTCACTGCTGTTCATTGCAAGGAGCATCCAAGTCTCTGTTTCCTCCATCACCTTTTCCACAGGGATCGGTGACACGACAGGTTCTTATCGAGCCACGCTACGGGATCTTTCTGTGGGCCTTCGTCTCAGTGACCCTGCTCTAGATACATTGCACCAACGCTGGATTGGACGCAGCAAGACCAGGGATAATTTCGACTATGACGCTTATACGCTCACATTTACCCTCCGCAAATCCACCTTAGACCGGCAAATGGGGCTCAAATGCACACGACTTTTACGCCTAGGCTTTATTGATATACAGGCTTTAGCTTCTCAGTGGCCATCTCCTTGGCTAGCTACATCCCCATTCATGGGTGGTGATCCCAATGCCCCCTTCCTTGCACTACATGTAATAATTGAAGGGGTACAGATAACCGAACACCTCGAGCAGCTGCACGATGTGATAAACTTTCTAGCAGCCAAGAAGCAAACGACCAACTCTGTCGTTAGCCAGAACCCTAAAATCTCATTACCTCGATTAGCCGTTGAGGTTAGATGTGGCCCTGTTGGTGCGAGAGTTATCTGCGGATCTCAGCATGACGGGGGGCGCCTTGCCTTGGAGCTTCGCACAAAAGGGTTCACCACATCTTTACAATTCGCCTTTTCTGAATCCTATTCCACATCGAACGTCGCATCTGGCTGTTCTGATGAACCTGTACACATGGTCAACAAGATCAGCATAATCCTGGAGCCACTTTTTGTGCGAGTACGCACGAAATGGACATCAGTAAACTCAGGAAAGCAGCCTTCGCCAGATGCCGACCCCTTGGATGACCCAACCCTGGTTGCATTGGGAATGCTCGAAATCGTTGGGTTAGTAACGGCATGCGGCACAGTCGATGATACCCTTGATGGTGTTGCCTCTATCAGAAAGACCTCCGTCCATTATGACCTCAGTATATCCACTGACGCGCTGTGTTTTGAATTGTGGCACCACGATGCCATTGCAGCAGCTGGGCACCTCGTCTCGTTTGCTGATACGCGGCCAGAATCTCCAGAGAAAACTTTGCAAGCAGAAGATTCTTTATTTTCACAGCCATCGGGACAATCTCCTGTCAACCTCTCACTCCAGGCCTCCGTTGGACGTTTAGTCGTTTTTGTTACGGCACCCGATCTCAATGCAAAGGATAGGCTAGAACCCTCTCGAGGGATTGCCATGCGCACTGGGCTACTCGTGGATTATGCCAAGATTCAACCGTCTTTCACCTTCAGCTCTTCACACCTACAGAACAAACAAGCACGTTCCAAGCTCTCTCTCCCCCCGAAATCTCTTGTCAAAGCCGTCGAATTGTCTGCAGGGCCAGCATCTCACCTTCAGATTCGTATATCCGGTCTCGCTTTGCGCAGCGCGGTTGCAACACCATTTGACTCAGATGACCCCACCATCGCCGGACGGGATGATTTAAGCCATGGCCACCAGGAATTCCTTCAAGTCGAAAGAGGCCAAATATCATCCGATGTTCCTCAGTCTGCGGCTGCATCTGGAGAGGGTAACAACTCGAGAAACCGGCTCCCTATCTCCATACGAATCCCTTCGATCCGCGTTGACTTTAAGCTCGCACATGTATACAGCATCCTTCTTGCAAACAAGGTTATCAGCAAGCTATTGGTTGGTCGTCCAGTACGAAGGCGCAAACCGGAGCTCAAACGCGTCAATTCCTTCATTCTCGATGTTGATTTAGAGACTATCCGCATATTCTGGAGCTTGCCCAACAAGAAACTCTTCACTCGTCTTGATGGGTTGAAGGTTCTCTGGTCTGCACCTTCCCCGCCTTCAGTACACTTGGGCAAACTAGTCGGCTCTGTTCCTACAACGCCCGAGCCTTGCACATGGAAGCAGAGTTTCGACGGCAAATGGGGAGATATTTTGACTATCCATGAATGGGAAATCACTCCCCCAGCTGGGACCGGGTCATTCTTAATCAGGGTTAAGGGAAATGGTGCTTGTTTGCGAATACCATATGGCTTTGTTTTGGCAGAACTTATTCTCGATGCGACAATCACAATCAAAGCGGTTCGGCACCTGCACTCTCTTGCCACACAAGGGAGTTACTCTGACTTCCCTACCCCTTGTCCAGAGGGGCCAAAAGAGATCACTCGTATGAAATTCCAGATCGGCTGTCTCTGTCTCGAAGCTGCCGATGACCCTCTTGAGCGGAAACTTTCTACAATTTGGCAAGAGGGTGCGGAAGCTGTCAAGCAACGCCTCGCTCGGGAAGCTGCATTCCATGCTAAAGTTGCAGCTATCCTTTCAGCAGAGTCTGGTGAAGATACCCGGCCCGGAGGATCGGAACATGAAGAATATCAATTCAGCGCCAGACATACTGTTTCAATAGAAGAAGCTCGCCAGCGGTTGGATGAGGTCCATGTTCTGGATTGGACTATGCGACTTGAAAAGGCAAAGGAGGTATTGGCGAAAGCAGAGGGCGCGAATATGCACGAAATTCAAGGGATTTCATCCCACTCTCGAGTGAGAAAGCATCCTATCCTTGATCCACCATCTCCCACGGACGTCGGCCCTCCATTGTTTCGAGCGATGTTGCGCGGCCTGTACCTTGAAGCCAGGCCTCCTTCTTTCCACATGGGTCAGCTCCCAGTCTTCTTACATAGACAAGGCGGACTTCCTCTGGATACAGAATTTTCCCTTCTCATTCCCATGCACATCAACTTGTCCCTCTCTGCTTTGAGTATCACACTCCGAGACTACCCTATTCCCTTAATCAGAATCTCACCTCACGACAACCCGCTGGTGTCGTCCTTGACACTTGATACGGATTTGGTATTGGCCGAGGAAATGGGTAGTAAATTATCTGTTGATTGGCTCAATTGCCCCGTCGTGGAAAGGATGGATGGTATATCGTCATTTACTATCAGGGTTCCCAAAACTATCATGCCGGTGAAAAGTTACGCGATCCCTTCCATCAAAGTAACGAGCCCCGATGCCACCATCCTATCCTGGAGTGTTAGCTATGGTCCAGCCATCCAGGACCTGATGCGGATTGCCGATACCTTGTCAAGCTCTCCAAGGGATTCCTCGCCCATCATGGGATTCTGGGATAAGGTGCGGCTTCCGCGCGTGATCAGATCCTCTTCGTTCTCAAACACATCAGCAGATGAGGCTTAACTTTCACTGGACTGCCAAAGCATTGTTCAATCAGGATGTGCGCTTCTATTTGAAAGGCATGTAGCCTCCATACTGAACGCTTTTCTTGTTAATGTAATATCTTGAATTCAGGGTCTCGGAACCCTTATGACATAGTAGACTCTGGAGCCGGATTTATGCTCTGTTGGCAAGGCAGTCCAGAGATACAACTGGGTCACAAAAACGATGATAGAGAACTTATCCAAGTCTTCAGTCAGGAAATGCTCATCGCGATCCCTGAGTACTACTCTTTGGGTCTCTTATCGCCTTTGGACTGATTTCTTTCATAGTCTTGAGCAATTCTCCCCCAAATATCGGGCAGCCTCTACAGCTCGTCGACCCCGGGATAGGCACAATCCTTTCCAGAAAATATGTGCCAAGTTCTGTTCTGGAGTTCGTTATGGGATTGGTTTCGTTCTTGAAAGGTCGTGTGGGCTTGGGTGTAAAGACTGTTCAGGCATCGTAGCTCGGCGGAGATGCAGAGTTTTCACCTTCCGACCTCATTATGAGATTCGTTTCGAGAAAAAATCAGCGGTGCCTATACGAGAAGTAAGGTTCTATCTCGGTTCATACGCTCTATTCTTGACAAATATCATAGGGCTCTGAAGACTCTTTCCGGGGCTTCCGATCAGACTTCGTTCATTTATCGGTTTCGTTATCATCATCGAGAACCATCGCGCATAAAGGCACGGAAAAACCAAACAGCTTACACCTTACGCCGCACGCCTTTGCTCATTTCTGGTCGTGGTGGTCACTGTTTGACGGCGTGCTCTCCCTCCCTATCAGACAAGGAAGTTACTTTCCACCCCGGCCAACTCCCCCAAAACTTGGACGACATCTGGCCACAATCAAATACCGAATCACAGTGCCCAAGTTATATGTAATGCATGGTTACATCGATGATAGTCGCGAAAGTAAGCAAATTCAAGCCCCTTTTGTTGTGACAGGTTCCGCTAAGACTTTCGTCAAAGCTTGGACAGATGGTGTTACACCATGGGTCGGAGTGAAGGCAATGATCGACGACTTCCAGGCGGACATGCATCAGCGTGAAGAGGAAATGTCTGTCCCCGGCTTAATACCAAACACAATGAAACTCGTCAGGCGAAAACCGTTTTATGCTGCCGAAGTGGTCTTGAAAGGATTAGATTTGCGAACGATGCTCGCTATTTTTAATGATCCCCTAAAGGAGTCTGTTCATATGACTGGTTCACCTCAACAAAGCAATTACCGAAAACACCGTAACTTGCCCCAAACTTCGGCCTCTTCACTTTGGTATGATGCTGACGACTTCGTTGAACCTGGTGCCCCCTTATCGAATTTGAGCCAATTGTATATCCTGCCTTTTGGCTCATGTCCTCGGTTTACGTATTTCAAGCGCAATTCTGCCGCTCAGGACACAGGACCACAACATAGCAAGTTCGGTATTGAGGCATCCCACACGTGCCTTCTTAATCAGGAACCGAGTGAGCATATTCAGTACCAACGTCTACATGCCCATTGACAATCGCTCTTAGGTGTCCCTGAGGTGCAGATGACCATTGCTCGCGACCGCACGAAGGAATTGAAACAAGCAATGTCAGAAGAAAAGGTAGTATATACTTGACGATGCCTCGTGACTTGCTGATGTGATATCAGAGCTCCCCCGCCTTGAATAAAAGTATTTCCTTGTTAGAGGAGTATATCGCTGTCTTACAGGACTTGGAGTCAACGTCAACCGCAAGTTCAACAAATCAATTTTACCATATGTCATCCGACACAGTATCCCCTCATGAATGGGCCGAATTCGACCACGTCTACCAAATTCACTGCCCCACTTTCTTTATGGACAATGCGATACGTGATGTACAAGTTCCTGGCTCTTGCTTGATTTCTGCTGACAATGCTTCAGATTATGATGCAGTATTATTACTGCTCTCGTTCGAGGCGGGGACTTGAATATCATCTGGCAGCACGGTAAGCATCTCCTTACGGTGTAAACTTCATTGCTCATGTTAGGATTCAGCTCAGTCAAATTCATACGTGATCAAGCAAATGTTGCTCTTGGATTAGAAGAAGTTGAGGCTGAAAAGGGTCGATCATCCACCGCTCAGATAGCCGCATCGGCCTTGCGTAAGATCCTCAAAGGAGATGGTGCCAAGCCTCGCGAAAACGATAGTGGCGGGTTTCCAACAATTGATCCCCTTGATGGTTGGGCTGAAGACGTTTCCCTTCAAAGAAGCCATTGCTGCCTCCTGCTCAAACCCCAAATCGTGTTGCAGGGTGAAAAGGTAAAAGACACAGTGATTTTGGCGGCTGCCCAGGCGAAACTTCAATCTTTTGCAATTATGGACAAGTCAAATCTAGATGACCCCATAAGTGGGAAGGTCATGTCCCGGTAAACCTCTTGCCCTTCCTTTCCTATGCATATGTTGACCTCCCGGAAGGAGCTATACGTCTCTGACAGGGTTGCAGGCGTTCGCACCTACCCGGCGGCTCACAAATAGTGGGTCGGTTCCACTCGAAGTCATCATCGACCTTCGCTGTGAAAGCCGCGATTTTGAGCGCCTTGTACCTCAGACTGACGCAACTTTCCATTACGACAAATTTAACCGCCTTCGGTTGAGGAACAATGTAAATTCCGTTACAACTTGCACATCTACGGACAAGCCCAAAACATCTCAAATCAATCATCTCCAAGATCAAACTGTGATTTATACTTCATTATCTCGCAAAAATACGAAGCTGATGATCCATGCATAGGACTTGATCCGGGTCCATATACCTCGATTTACCGTCTCAGCAAATGACGAGCACTTTCAGACTATATCTGCGATTGTAACCAAGCTTCTCCTTTTCTCTGATGCCGCGCATAAGACGCGGCTGGACCGATTAGAGACTCTGCTATTCACGTATGATTTCACAGACCTAAATTCCGCTGCAACCGTTGTTACCAACCTCCAATGCCGCCTAAGAGA
Organism: Phaeolepiota aurea; assembly: GCA_036937095.1. Taxonomy (NCBI): domain Eukaryota; kingdom Fungi; phylum Basidiomycota; class Agaricomycetes; order Agaricales; family Squamanitaceae; genus Phaeolepiota; species Phaeolepiota aurea. The sequence goes on from JASFDG010000075.1 coordinate 39,958, forward strand.
TGCAATGGAGACGGAAAGGTTAACGGGGAGAAGCCCACGACGCCTGGGTGGTGATGATGGAGCAATTGGGTTATTGAAGTTGAAGGCCCATATATTCCTTTTGGCTGAGGAGCTCAATCTTCTGTTCGATGCCATCAAGCTAGCGCAGGACAGGTTTGATGATCGCACCGACCAGAAATCAGCACTCCTCCTGCATACATCATCATCAGAAATTTCTTGGAGAATGTTGGATGAAAGGCGAAACCTCCTTGCCAAAATCGTTGTCCAGGATATCAACTACTATTGGCTTAGTCGACAAGATAGTTCCACCGTGAACAATCTAGGAGTTGGGAATCTGACTGCTTTTGATGGTTCACGGCATGCGATATGGCCGGAAATCCTTTCAAAACATGACGAGCCAGCAAATCACCCACTGTTAAAGGTGCTATCAATCTCATTTTCTGCTCGTATCTGCTAACTATCCAGTAGAAAGGGTTATTTTTACTTGCCAACTGGACAATTTTGCCGCCTGTGGGTGGAATCACGATCTATGAAGCATTCGAAGTAGCGTTACACCCCGTGCGGCTGCGGATCGATGCCAAAGTTGGGCGGCGTATTATGGAGTATGTTTGGCCTGCCCGTAGACAGCGCCTCCATGCCGTTGACCCACCTCCCTCCGCTAATCCAAGGGGTCAACGAGATCGAATGAACAGCAGGACTTCAGGATCAAGAGCTTCGTTGGACTCCCCACGCACCTTACAATCTGTTTCTGACCAAGCTCTCACTCCGCCGTTGAGAAAGCTCGGCACATCGAGGTCGTTTACGGAGTTACGATCGACTGCTGGCCCTCTTCGACCACCTCTGATACACAGAACACGGTCCACTGAATCTATAAGGCTATCAACAGAGCCTACGACAACAATTGTCGAGACCGTCTCTACAAGTCACAAGGTTGACACCAAATCCTCAGAGGGAGATGACAAAGTTGGGGACGCAGCCGAAATGAAGACACGGTCTTCGCAGAAAACATTTGTCCTGGTGAGGATATCCAGGTACGTTGCAATCCTTTCATTGTGACGCGATTCTAATATCTGTAGCCTTAATCTACTGCTGAGTATTGTCAAGGAAGGATCGTTCGAATGTCATGATGCGAGAATCAAGACTCGAGACCTCGAGTATCGCAATCAAACCTGGAGTGTGCGTACCACCTCCATCTTCTGATCAGAAGCTAATATTGGGGTTGTGCAGTTTGAGGAACTTGTTAATCAATTCATACCCTCTGACATGGGCTGGCGTGGTTGGGCCAAAATGGCCTTCCACCAACCACTTATACCTGTCCTCCCGGTTGCCAAAGAGCTGATCTCGAAAACGAAATGGACATCGTCGAAGGCCGGGATACAACCTCATGAACACCCGCTACAGCTGCTACATCCAAGGATTTTGGCTCCAGATGATGACTCGAGACTAAACTTAAGACGATCAGGAAGTTCTGGCTCAAAGGCGGATCACCGCGGCGAATCCTACAGTCATAATCGCCAGGACGTTGGGTTCGTCACGAATATTGAGCTCACGACAGAACCAGAAATCTTGGATGAACGACCCAAAACTCCGAGCTCAGCAGCACGGAAAAGGATGATTAGTTTGTTCAGTAGAGGTCCGTCTCGCATAGGGAGAAGGGAAGGTTCGAGTGCAAGTAATGTATGTTCCCTCGTCTTGCTCTCTCTATCAAGCTAAGTCCTTTACAGCAGCGGCAACCTGAAGATGGCCCCCAGTAGGGTATAACCTACACATCACATAACCTTATGTATATATATGTATATTAAGTATATAGTAGCCGAACACGCAGTTGGATTGACATCATGGGTGATGGGATCCAAACCCGGAGTGTAGGTTGAAAGTTGACCACCAAGCTTCTCTTCCTCCTTTCCGTTCACCAAAATGCCGTCCATCAGAGTCAGAGGCTCAACGTATTCAAACCTAGGAGATGGGCCAGCGGAGGAGCCACGGTCTCTGGCTGCCGTTTTCAACCTCACCCCTCCGACACCAGGTCCCCGCCCCCAGGCATCCCTCCCTCTTTTACGTTTGGATGGACCAGAACCCCTAACAGAGGTTTCTCAGGCGATCACCTCGAACACCCGCCCAAGAGCTCAAACTACCATAAGTAGGGTGCATGCCCATTGCGTACAAAATGCATCGCATCAATCCCGTACTCTTTCTCCAACAAGTCTACAGACAAGCTCACCAACTCGCTTAGTCCGCCCCCGCGGGTCGATGATAACAATCGAAGGCGCTCAAACCGATGTTCTTGTCACCTCAAACGGGGAACCCGGGCTGATAGAAAGCAACCTTAGCATTGACCATTCATTCAGCGACGACCACCACCCTCGCATGGCCGAGCCCGATATCAATCACCACGATGATATTGTCGAACATCTGGATGTTATCGGTGTGCACAAGTCCAACATGTTGAAAGCGCTTAACAGTCCTCATCATCACCGGTAGACCCACAAATCGGAGCAGTTTCAAACTTGACAAACGCTGCAAACTCGATAGTCATGTGTGTAAAAAGGATGCGTGCAGTTGTTGTTGCTCAATGTTCGTTGCAGTCCCCCATTATCATGGTATACTCGCAAGCCGGTTGTTGTGCTACCAACATCACCGCGAGTGCCCCACCAGCTCGAAAACGGCTCCCCACAATTTGAAGACTCTTTGGATCGCCACGTCAACGACGTGCTGAAAAGACCATCGAAGTTTCGGCGAACAATGCTCGGAGTTTGGTCATTTCTGAAAACTCGTTAGTGCTCAATCAAATTTCTGCATTGTTAATGAAACGAATTTTCCTTTTAGCAATGGGCGTAAGTCGCCTATCACATCCCTTCGGCTGCTTTGTACTCACTCTCGTAATAGATCATTACAGGGATCTACGGCTTCCTAGTGGGTAAGTGTTTCTGCGGGTTGGTCCTGACCTATATTTAAACCATCCCCATCTAGTGTTCTGGGGTGCTGCCATAGTCTTTTTCCTTGCCAAAATCATCAACTTCCACAATGCCAACACGCAAGGGTTTTGGGTGGAAGTTTCGTCTCAGGTCGAGACAGGTATATACCACTTCAAGCCCAAAAGATTTTGAGATCTTATCTGTATCAGGGCTTTTCACAGTCACCAGCATCGGATTGATCCCTTCACGCGTCTTGGATACATACCGTAAGTGTTATTGGTTTGTTACTGGGTTCGTTTTATTTATACACCGCAGGTATCTACAAAATCTGGCAATACAAACGGAAGACCATGAGGCTTCGCAAGAAGGCAGGCTTGCCTCAACTATTCGATGTCGATGATCTCCCCGACCCCGAATTCGACCCCAACTATGTACATGTGCTCACGAAAGAAGAACAAAGGGACTTGCACCGACGTTTGTCCGACTTTAGTTTGTTTTCACCTCCTTGGTTGACCAGTAGGATAGAGCAAGTGAAGTTTCAGCATCATCAAACCTGGTACCGTGCTCATGGTACTGAAACCCACCGGGTACGAGCTGTGTCAATGACCCACATACAATTAAACTAACCATCTTTTGTAGGCTTTCCCCATTAAGTACGACCCCGCTTGAAAGTTATTAAACGTAACTTAAACATTTTATTGCAATTAGTGCCGCGCTATGGATATGTTTCCTGAATGATGGAAATTCAATCTTTCAAGTGAGCATCAATTTGCACGGACTATGATAATCTGCAACTTGCTGAATGCCTCGGTAGATATTTTTATGTGGTACTATGTGGGGTTTAAATCGGTACTTCCTATCATTTCACTATCAGCCATTGATTGACACCACGTAGTTTCCAGAGACCAGCATGGAGTACTGGAATGCTGATCCCTGGTGCGTTCCTATGTGGCATAGGAGCTGGCGTCTTGATCTGGCGCGGCGGTGAAAAGACGAAGCGCGTCGAAAAGGTAAGGGAAAGGCTCCGAGCAGCGTTGGCTGCAGACAAGCCAATGCGCGAGGAATCACGCGGGGCATCACCGACACGGGTTGACTTGCCGCCATCCATTGCACGTAAAAACATCCCGGAGATGGAGAAACGGTCGCTTTCAATTGAAGAAAGTGCTACTGTTGTTGAGCATATGACCATACCGCCCGCGGACGGACGAGAACGACCATAAAATTATACCCTAGATGGCTATCGACTACCCCGCAGCACATTGATTCGGATTGTAAATATTATACTGGCATGTATACGGAGTTATTTTATATGATATAAAAGTCACATTTGATGAATTATTATTACTCTACACGAGCTGAGATGCGCTCTAAGTATGCTGCCCACCCCTCAGCCATGTAACGTTCTGCTCTGGCAGCGACAGTCAACTGGTCCCCATCATATATACCGCGTCCGACAATGATCACATCGCAACCGGACTCGAAAACCACTTGCCGAGGCGTCCGATATTGTTGCCCTCGGCCATCGCCTGCTGTGTCGAGACCAACACCCGGTGTCAAGATGAGAAAGTCTTCATCGGCCACGTCATCACTTGCACCCGCGCCAACTCCGTCCATGCGGCGCTGGGCGATGAACCCGATAACAAAGTCGCGATGCGCGCGAGCCATGCGAACGGCATCTTCAGTATATGCACCCGTTGCAAGTGAACCTTTGGTGCTCATTTCCGCGAGTATAAGTAACGCCCTGCCCAGCGGGAGACCCACGGATGCGAGCCCAGTCACGACAGAAGGCCCTGGAACTGGATGCGCATTGGTGATGTGCGACCAGCTCGCAATTTTATGCACGCCGCTTGAATATTGTAGTGCTACGGTATTGCCTTGGATGAAATTGAGTGTGTAGGTTTATAGGCGCGGCCGACCTCTCAGACTTACCGATGTCAGCGAACTTGCGATCCTCGAATATGAGAAAGTCATGCTTGTTGCTGAGTGCTTGAAGGTGTTCGATAAGGGTGAGGTCAAAGTCCTCGATGATATCAATGTGGGTCTTTTAAAAAGATGAGGGGTGTGAGGGCGGGGAAAAGAGGGAAAATGAAGTGGTTTTTTGCCTTGATGAGACAGACGAAGGGCCCGACAAGGTCTATGATGGATAGAAATTGGCTACTCTTGGTGACATCGACGCTCACCGCCAAATTGGACTTTTTACGCTCGATAATCTGGAGGAGGAGTTTTGCAGAGGGATTTGCGTGGTTGGCTACCCGCTCGCCATATGTCTGGAGAGGTGTAGAAGGCATTTTCAAGCAAAATAAATTTTGGGTGCAAGCAATCAGAGGAGACTAGTTAAGTACTATAATTGGAAATTGACATCCATGGCTTCCTTGATCATCCACGAACGCGAGCAAGACGACGAGGATGTCGAAAGATATTCAAAGCGCACAAAAATTGCAGGGCCGGATACAGACAAGGACGACCTCACACTTGAACCTCCTGTACACACACATATTCTGCCACCCAGCCACGCTTTGCTTGGCATCCCCTTCCCAGTCGCCCAAGAAGGCGGCCCCATCAACTTCTTGGAGAGTAACGTCGGTATATCTGAATATATCGGGCGAGGAGAATGCAAGGTTGAAGGGATCATCAAGCAAAGGTGCGTCGCAAAACATATATATAAAATACCTCTCAACGCGACGCACAAGGTTCACCGATTTTCTCGTCTTCGAGGTGGACCTTGATGGAAAGCCCATCCATCTCAAAAGCCTTGAGAAGCCTGTATCTCCACCCTCAACAACAGAGACGCAGGCGGGAGCTCAAGAGTCAGAAGTTACAAAATCGAGCGCGGATGCCGAAGACATTGTAATGAAGGATGCCAGCAAGGAAGCAGAACCTAAGATACCCACAGGGGAAACTGAAGACCGATCCCAAAAAATTGGCACAGCGACTGCAAATGAAGATGTCCCAAATGCGGCAGAGGCTGCAGGGGCACAGTCAAACGACGACAAGAAGGCATCTCGCGAGCCTTGGCCAGAATATTTTACCGCAAGACTTGCGCCATTTCTTTCCGAAGAAGCAATATCGCGGGTAAAGGACATGTATTTAGAAGGCCCTGAACCCCCAAGGGTAAGCGACAGTGGATGGGGAGGAAGACCTGCTAAGCCTGAAGGCGAAGGCTCTGCAGCCCCTCAGGAAGAAGCTAATGATGAGAACAGCAAGCGCGCGGGTCGTGGGGGTCGCGGCGGCAGGGACCGGCGTGCGGGACGTGGTAGGGGAAGAGGGGGTCGAAGTGGAGGAGGCCGAGAGGATGTCAGAAAAGTGGTATCAGAAGTTGGTTTCCAAGCTCACACATCCACTGCGAATATTGATTTTATCACTTCATGTAGCCCATTCTATCCAAAGACACTCGCACTGCTTTTCATAAAGCTATTCGCGAACTCTTCAAAGGGAAACTTGATTCCGAGACCGACTCTGCCTCTGCACCCGCAGCAGAGGAGGGCTCTAGGATTATAGTTAAATGGGCCAGGCGGGGTGGGGGACGTGGACGTGGATCTGATCGAGGTGGGTTTTTCCCCCGCGCAGCCTCAGAATTCCATGATGTTTTCAAACAGCAGGTGGGACAGAACATGCTCCTCGGGGAACATACCCCTCTTACATTCATTTCTCCCTCCAAAAAACAAATCGCGATACTCAAGACGCCCTTGGCCATCTCTCCCGACTCCTCCATGTCAACATCAAAGATTTATCTGTGGCTGGGACTAAAGACAAACGTGGGGTTACGGTCCAGCGCGTATCGCTGAAGCGCAACAACAAAACGGTTGAAGAAGTCTGGAAGCTCGCTAATGGGCTGAGTTCACGTAGGAATATGCAAGATGCATTGACGCAGCGAGGGGAACGCGGAATCAGGATCACAGACCTGAATTATCGAAAGAGCAGCCTTGAGCTGGGTATGCTGAAAGGTAACGAGTTCGTTATCACTCTCCGGTAAGCCCGTAACCACTCGTCTGCAGAGTCTGTCCTATGGTGGGTCTGACAGGACCAAATGTCCAGGAACGTCAAAGTTGACTCGATGTTAACCTTGGACGAGGCATTAAACACAATCAAGAACAAGGGTTTCATCAACTACTATGGTCAGGCAATTTTTTGGTCTGCATCCCAATACTTGACATTCTACCAGGCATGCAGCGGTTTGGGACTGCATCCGTACCCACCCATGCCATTGGTCTGGCCCTCCTTCAGTCCAATTGGCAAAAGGCCGTTGATCTGATTCTCCAAAATCGACATGGGGAGCATCCGGAGGTAGTTGCGGCTCGTGATGCTTGGCTCGTCGAGAAAGATCTAGATAAAGCTCTACGACTTTTACCCAGACGGGTGGTTGCAGAGCGTTGCATCCTCGAAAGCTTCCACAAACAGAAAGGTGAAACGCGCAATGCTATGGGGGCTCTGTCAACGGTAAGTCATCCATGAGCCCCCTTTCCGCCTGAGCCCTGAATCCCGTGTGCGCGGTACAGATCCCAAGGAACCTGCGTTTAATGTACATCCATGCTTATCAGTCATATGTATGGAATGCGATCGTCTCAGAGCGTATCCGCACATATGGTGCCGATAAGCCTATTGTTGGCGATCTCGTTTTTGATGCGGGTGAAGACAAACTGCAAGGTGTCGAACCTGGTACTGAAGATCTCGCCCCTGCTGGCGCAGATGAGGAGATTGCATTCGATGGTAGGATCATCTCCACTACTTGAGTGGTATCTCTCACGGGCCGGATCTAGATGATGAGAGCCACGGCCCACGCAGAAAATCACGCAAAGCGTATGTTGCCCCTCACATCAAGACCTTGTCAGAGGAAGATCTTGATAACTATACGATATTCGATGTCATCATGCCTTTGCCTGGCACCGATGTAGCATACCCAGGCGGCATATTAGGCGACCGGTATCGGGAATTCCTGTGTATGGATGGTCTAGACCCGGATAATTTTGAGCGAAAGCAAAGGTTTGATGTAAAATTTGTCCAATAATCTACTTGTTGACAACTATTGCAGAGACTATACACTAAATGGATCCTATCGAGCCATGATCCATCTCCCAAAGGAGTTGACATGGTCTGTTCTACAATACACTGATCCTGATGTGCCGCTGGCGCAATCAGACGAGGACAAGCTGCTTGGATTTGACCCGCCAGTGGTAGTCGAAGATGGGAAGTTTATGGCACTTCAAATTAACCTTACCCTCGGGACCGCTGCCTATGCGACAATGGCACTGCGCGAGATCACGAAGACCGAGACGAGTTCGCATTTCCAGACGAATTTGACGATCAATGCCGAAGACCAAAAGTACCGACTCTACCGAGGGGTGGAAGCACCAGTAGCAGAGGCATCATCTACCGAAGATTTGGAACTTGTGTGAGGAGAAATGGAACCGTGTAAATAGTGAAAGCCATAGAGTAGCGACACCAAGTAAATTTGCATCAGTTTCGAGGATAGCCGGTTCCCATAATTGAGCGGCATCTGCGAACCCCGACTAAACGTGGCAAGATTTGCTGAAACGGCGTCTTTCATCCGACGCATCGTCCTCACTATTTTCTCACAAATGCATTCACCTAAAATAACATTGCAACTCCCTACTCTTCTCTACCATCCCCCACTATCATCCTTATGGCCAAAGTAGAGACAATCGTCTTTCTGTCCTTGGTCCTCGACCTCTTTGCCTTTACTATTCCTCTGCCACTCTTCCCTCGCCTCATCGAGTGGTATACAGCAGTAAGTCTTAATACGAGCTATTTCAGTGTGATTCCAACACAACATCAGCGGGAAAGCTCAGACCCTGGCGGCTTTTTGTCAAAAACTCTACAATTCGTTTCTTCTGTTCGGGGCGTCCTTTACAAGCCCGCCGTTCATTCTCAGAGATGGGATGTCGTTCTCCTTGGTATGTGGTTCGCGGATTCTCGGACTCCCGAAGAGTAATCTGTTCGGCGAAGGTGGGCTTATGGGATCGGCCTTCTCGTTAGTACCAATCTCCTTTATCTCCCGACTCCGTGGACCTCACCAATGTCAAAAGCACTCTGCAGTTCCTGGTTTCACCCAAAATCGGCGCTCTATCTGACAAGTATGGGCGAAAGCGAATTCTGCTCATCACCATGATTGGGAACATCCTATCTGCGATAGTGTAAGTTCGGACTTGCATGATATGAGGCGCTGAAGACAGAATTATTATGCAGGTGGATACAGTCGACAAGTTTTGCATCATATATGCTTTCTCGGGTAATTGGTGGCTTGAGTGAAGGAAATGTCCAGCTTGCAATGTAAGTCCACAATCAAATTGCCTCTAGCACCAACCAACCTTGTCGTAATCAGTGCTATATTATCGGATGTATCCACCCCGGCAAATCGATCCAAAGCTCTCGCTCATGTGGGGATTGCGTTTGCTATTTGTTTTTGCGTTGGCCCTCCGATTGGAGCTTATTTCGCATCTCGGCCCCCTCCTGCCTTTCTCAGCACATGGGGGCCACAATTCAACATTTACGCTGTACCAGCCCTCTTAACATTGGTTCTGCTTGTGGCAGAAACCGTGTTCCTGATGGTGGCACTTCCAGAGACTCGGGGAAAGCGCATCCAACAAGATCCGAGTGAAAAGGCGAGCGCCATCAAGCACGCTAACGGCAACGGCCACACCAACGGACATGCCAAGCCAACTTCTAAGCAGGCCGTCGAAATACGGATCAAATTACTGAAGTCTCTTCGTACCCTGCACTTCCTTTTTTTAAGCCTCTTTTCCGGGGTAGAATTCACTCTAACCTTCTTAACATTTGATTGTGAGTGCTGTGCCTGCCTTTGCCAGGGTCTGCTCGACTGACGTCAACACTTCCATTACAGTGTTAGACTGGAACAATACCCAGAATGGCAAGCTTATTGGTTCAATTGGTATCATCAGCGCTTTGTTACAAGGTGGCTACGTACGCCGTTCCACCTCCAAGGTCGGAGAAGGGGTGATGGCACGGCGAGGGGTTTCAAGTTGCGTAATTGCACTGATCCTCCTCGCCATCATGCCGTCCCAGGTACAGTCGAACCCGGCCCTTGCAATGAAACTTCTTCAAGGCGCCGCAGTATGCATGGCCTTCACAAGCGCGACTGTTGTCAACTCTTTGACAGCTTTCGCGTCCCTGCAATGCGATGAAGGTGGATTTGACAAAGACACTGGGAAGGCTATCATTGAAGATCCACAGCTGGCAAAGGGTAAGGCCCTCGGCCAGTTCAGGTCATCTGGTCAACTTGGTCGCGCTATTGGACCTCTCTTAGGTATGTTGAAGTAAGACTAACGTTTGGTTGGCGCGCTAATCATGCCCCAATAGCATGTGCTTCGTATTGGACATTCGGTCCTACATACACATACGCCATCTCGGGGATTGCAATGGCAGCCCTATCCTGGGGAATGAAGCCAATAGCAGCCACAAAATCATCTTGAAATCGCCGTACGTGGATTTATGTAGTAGGATTTAATATAGTGCAGTCTTTATATAAAAAAAAAAGTAAAGTTCTTGAGCTTCCATGATAATCCCAAACGACGCATATATATATATGTGGAATATGGTGTATCACTCCAGTGCAGAAATGGTATATGGGGCCAATGAAGTCTAAAGAATAAATGTCTTACGGTCGGATATCGACTGTCAGTGCCCACGGGGCCGACAGTGAACGAAATTATGTAGCCTGACGATGTCGCGAACTGGAGTCCCTACGAGTCTCGAGCTATCAAGGGTCTCGAGGAATTGCGAGATCTTGATGATGGCGAGCTGCTTCTTGGTCTTGATGGAGGGGAGTTGGTGAGATCAATCAAGTGAACATCATTATCCTGACTTGACGGTGACCATCCATCAGACTGATCCACTACGCCTGCCCCACCTTGCTCCAAATCCTCGCTAAACCGTTCCTTTTCTGGTGGCCTGTTGCCCGCACGGGAAGATGAGCGAGAGTGCAATGGTGGGAATGGTGTAGATTGACGTGAGGGCCCTGAAGGCGACTGGAGTTCGATATCGTGTGAATGAGTAAAGATAGCGGGGAGAAAAAATAGCACGCCACGACTATGACGCCTTCGGGGGCGTACGGGCGTACGTGGGACTTCCAGACGAGGACTGGTGATTGCGGCAACACGATTGCGCACCCGCTGATAAGCATCAACAATAGGGCTATTGATTCGACCAGCGACTTGGTCGGTGCCCTCTGATGTATCTGAAGAAGCAGGGGAGGATGGTCGAATGCCAATGGGAAGGTGGAGGGAAACACTGGGTTCGATTGGGGAGCTCGACTCGCTTGTAGGTGTTGAGGGCTGAGACCCACCCAGATGGAACTGCCAGCGACCTGATCGTGGCAGCAAGATCTCATAACCTCCCATCCTTCTGAATGTTCTCCGTTGTTTAGATGGCAATCTGACAATGCCTACAATCAAGATAACCAATCCAACCCACATCAGGACCTTTCCCCAGTGACCAAGAAAGCCAATGAAGGCCGCATCATCAGCATGCCAGCTGCTCCCGTAGAAATGTGAGAAGAATGAGTTCGGCGCTTCACCTGGCTTGGCATTTTTCCCGTAGAGTGACTTTGGCAGAATGCGCAGCTCCGTAGTGGAATTTGCGGCATGGGAGGACGTGTAAATGCCGTACTGCGCTGACAAAAACATGGGACCTGTCGAGAACATGACGGTAGGGTAATTGAGGACCCAGGAATGGTCAAATGTAGCAAGGTTATGGATAGTTTGCTTCAGGAAGGGATGATCTTTTGCTGCGAATATGAGGTCATTGGAGACTCCTACAGGAATTGTTTTTGGTAAAATGACGGGGTAAACGAGGAGGGGATCCAAGGGTCGAAGACAACCAATGTCGAGGTCTATGTAAATGCCACCATAATGGTGAAGGACGAAATAACGGATAACGTCCGCGCGTTGAATTGCATAGGTATAACCGTCAAAGGTCTCCAGGAACCAAGGATAATTCTCAGCTATAAAATCCCTGGAGCCAGCGTCTGTCCATAGCTTGTATTCGCTATATGATAAGAGAGATTAGCGGGGCTTTAATGCAGCAGAAGGCAGGACTTACTAGTCAGGCATCATATCGCGACACGCCTTGCTTATTGCTCGCCAGCGAACAGGGAGAATTTCTGTTTTCCAAGTCTGGTGGATAATCCTTGGTATGCGTTCATGTTGTCCGTGGTCTGTAGCGTTCCATCTGGTAGTGTTGCCAAGGAGAGGAACCTCTAGGTCTGTGAGGTATGCGCTTGGGTCGATAGCAAGGTAGTAAGTAACTGATGAGAGGACTACGACTGTTCCCAGCAGGAATAAAGCAAGGATTGAGAGGAAAACATAGAATGTACGTCGACGGTTCATGAAGGGGAGAAGCAAGCGGATGCGGTCGTACAATTGGCGAAAATTGTATTCACAGGGTTCGGTTCGGCTGAGTTCGCTTGGGCCGGACCCATTTTAGGGGGTTAAAAACAAGTTAACCGTCCGTTGTTATCAAAACCCACTCTCACGAGCTGTCGAGGTAATTGTAAGAGGTAGTTTCCCCCGGCTAGCACCATTACAACCCTGGATCTTCCTCTCACAAACCGTCATACAAGGTATGCTTTTCACAAGGGGTCCATCCATCCAATTTAAAAATATCATCCATTAAAGAATGCGCAATTTATATCCCTGTGGGCCGCAGCTTTTGCGCAAAGATCGCATCCAGGTGCGGTTTCAACACAGCCAGTGATTCCCGGATAGATAAATCTTTCCAAGCATCACCAGTTTTGGAAAGACTTCCAAGCCCTACTTCCCAGTCTTTTCTTGACCAATCCTGGCCTCTTCGCGCTCCTTTGGTATAAGGTTTTCGGAGAAATATGTCGGCTCGTGGGCTTGTGCGTGGCACTGGCTTCCTATCATTTAGATATTTTAAGCACTCAGAAGCGTCCCAGCATGACATTTCCGCCTCAGAGGATCGTTTAGGGGCGTGTATCGATGAAGATTCGGGTGCACGCATTGACGAAGATGATGATGATGGGCTTTGCCGTTGCACCCGTCGAGCTAGTTCCACCAGCAGTCGTGTGAAGTGATCTACCACTTGGATGTGAAGCAGGTCCAGGGCGTGGCTTGGCAGAGGTTGTTCTGAACCCTCCATGCCATCAATGTCCATGCTGTCATCATCGTGGACTGTAGATGCTGTACTTTCGGGATCCTTGTAGCTGGTGTGGAACGAACCAAACTGGTCCAATTCATCTCGTGTGCATTGATCATAGATTACTTTGGCGATCTCTTGGCTGCTCCATCTGTGGGTTGGTGATATTGATGCTATGCCTTTGCTGTGTTTTTAGTTTTTGCCTCAAGGATAATAATAATCTGAGAGGGCTGACCTTGACAAATACTCTCGATGCACAGATTATTATCACCACTGCAAAGCCACGTTGGCCGTATCCGTCGGAAATACATACAGCAATCTAGGATTAATGCATCATTTACCCGCTCTGGTTCGGTTTTCTGTGTGTCGTCTAAGTAGGGACAACAGCATGTCAATGAAAAAAGAGGTTTACATCACCAGCATCTTGAATTCTCCAGTCCCTCGATTGTTTACAAGTTTCCTCGTGAGCTTGGCCCTTGACAGCGCCCCTCTCCTTGACCTTTGCGAGGAGCCAGGCAGATGCCCGCCGCGCAAACCAAGCTAGACCCTGCCGTCGTTTTTGTCTGGAGTTTGTTTGAAAAACAAACGCTCATAAACATAATAAATCTCCCCACCCATCAAGCTCGGAAATGACTGCCCCTGGAATCACAATGACCATTGGTAAGGCAAGCCTTTCAATATCATTGACGAATTGTGTAAGGACATCAAAGTGGTGGAGAAGGATGTTGGTGTCGATAACCAGATACGTCGAGTATTCGGAAAGAGGACCCTAAGATGGATGGTATGATCTTTGCTGCAGCAATGGCAGGTTTCTTACTCGCATGTCGACATCTTGATTAGCAAGTTCTTCAATCTGTTGCAATGTGGCGTGCAAATGCGTTTCTCCACGCGTCGCTTCTGTAAGTTGTATAAGATGGTTGAGAAACGAGGCCTGAACCAAAATGAACCTACCCCAGGACATTCTCTGAACGCAGTTGACAGGAAATTCTTTGCTGCCTGATCATTTCAAAGTCCATGCCGCAATCAAACAGAAATAATCAAAATAATGGTATTGTTTTCTAAAATGAGTTGCAGAGTACAAATGTGCAGATAATTAAGTGACTGATGATGAGGCAATGCAAAGGAACTCCCGGCCTTTTCAGCTTATAATGACGGCTTTTCTCTTTCCCTCTATGTTGTTGACAATGCAATTTTTTTAAATGGCGGTGTACCATCCGCCTCTGTCGAAATATTGGGATCATGATCATCAACCTTACGTTTCTTCCCAGAATACTTAGATTCTGGCAACGGAGAAAGAGAAGGAGACTTGGACTTGGAAGCCCTTGCTGCTAAAGGTGGTGGTGTTAATCGAGATACTGTCACGGAACCAGGTGCCTCAGGCGTAGCTCCACGACTTCCAGTCGCAAATTCAGTGCGCAAGCGGGCAACTAAATTATTCGTCGACACAAGCGCCTCCGCGTGGCAAGTCGCATGATAAACCTAGGTTGCAGCACAGATGTTTAGTTGAGGGATGGAGCGACGCAAGGCGGAAAGTAACTTACTCGGTCATCCTTCATAATAGCGTTTTTCCAAACCCAATCTTCATCATCTTCCAGGAATTCAGACTTGAGAGATTCTTTGCAGATAGGGCAAGAAATTTGTTTCGCCTCGTCACCGGATGGTACGACGACGTATCGGGATCGAAGCTCCGCATCACGCTTCGCTGCTTCAGCAGCAGCAGCAGCCTTAGAGTTCAGACGCCCTGAACCATCAGCACGCCCTTTTCCTTTATTATCCTCAGATGTATCGTGTATCCAATCCTATCAATAAGTCAGATTTAATGACGTAGCACCAAAGAAGCATCGCTCACCTCAATTCCAACAAACCAACTACGACTGTGACCGCGGCCAACATTCTGATTAGCTTTACGATTCTGTCTAAAATGCATATCTAGGTGATTCTCCATGTTCTTCTTTCCAAGAGCCGTCTCAGGGAACCGGATACCGCATTGTTTACATTGAGCGTTCAACCGATCATACAGCAGTTCTACGAGCCGAGGCCGAGTCCTACAGATCCGGTTAACAAAAGTGGGGTTGGGCGAATTGCAAGCGTACCTTGTTATATCAGAAGTTGTCAGGTTGATGGGTTGCGAAAGTATATTAGTTCGGTAGTCTCGAAGAGCCTCCCGCTTGGAATCAACCGTGTCAACGGATAAAGGCCTAGGTACTTCCTCAATATTCGTACCCGCACCACGAGGCGTACCATTCGCGGATACTACCCCAGCCTTCACCAGTGTGGATAAGAGATTTGCGATGCTATTTGCGGAATGCATGGATGGTGGTGATGACGAGGAAGGGACCGTTCCACCATAGTTGGCTTCCTGCTTCACGTAAGTTTCTGATGGATAAGAAACATCTGGAATTGGATGCACGTAAGCATGTCCAACTGCTGGTACGGAGGGTTGAGGGGGAACAAATGTGGAATGCGATTGCCACTGGGGCAGGGCGGGAGGGGGCGGGGGGGCTGAACTGCGAGCTAGAGTGCGAAGCTGTGCAAGAATTTGCTGCAACTCTTCCTGAGATACGCCAGCCTCGACGAGTTTGCGAAGCTTCTCAAAAGTTAGATAAAGCGAAATAAACAAATAAAGTTACTCACTTGGTGTAAGACCGCAACATGATTTTGTGAGACAGTGTCAAAAGGATTGCTTTGAACTAGGCGTTCCTTTTGGCCGAGAGTGAACTGCAATTCGCTAATGACTTGAGATTTGGTGATCTGGCCTGAACCCCCATAAAATCCGGCTGATGCCTGCACAACTTCGTTAGTCGATTATCAGGTAATGGCATATTCGCTTACATGGTGCGACCCTCCACCATCTCCCCAAACCCCTCTTTCAATCGCAACTTGGGGCGGTACCCCAAATAATTCTTTACCTGAGGGGGAACCTGTTCGCCAAGTCAACAACATCTCTTCCATTTTGCTCCTGGTACTTTCGTCGACAAGATGATAAGTTTCAAGAAAGAGAGGTATCACGAATGACGCAAAATGCTTTGCATATGGATCATATACGTTTTTCGAAATTGCATCCAAAAGGTAAAATGCTGGTAACTTCATCCAAGGGGCGACCTGAGAAATATTAAAAAAGGAAATATTAGTAAGCGATCCGCGGAACGGTGGGAAAATTAGAGAGCAGAATTTTAAAGGCGATGAGGCCGTCTCAAACGTTCTTGACGCTTAAATGTAAATGCACTAGATACATGGTACGAGACAACATAGATTTCTAAATCCCAGTCTTGCAACCTATCCGCTACTTTGATCGGAGAAAAAGCTACAGGCATAACGAGTACAGATGGAAAACTCACCCGCCGAATATGAGACTCGATGCACTGTGCCACAATATCAGCAAAGCGCGAGTAATCTTGAGCGAGCATCGAAAGATTTTGTATGATGGGCCTGGAGTTGAAGGTTAGCTGCGCAAGACGCTGAGCGTAATCTCTGCGGAAAGCAATCGGATCCGGGTGAATCGCGGGCGGTTGTGGGTGTTGTTGATATTGGTAAGGATATGGGTTTTGAGTGGGCGGTGGAGGCATATAAGAGGGCGAACTGTATGAAGGCTGCCCATAATAGCTTTGAGAATATACAGACATGGCACTTGGACGTGCTGAACCAGTTCCGCAAGAAGATGAAGGTGCAACTACCTCACCACGCCAGAGAGCAAACGCGAAAGCTCTGTTACTGAGGAGACGAGAGACGTGTGTTGTGTCCGAAATTATTTACAGTGCCTCACACAATCTGCCACAGACAACGACGACGAACGAATAGCACAAGGTGATGATGGTTCAAGTGATGGGGGAGGAAACGAGCTGTGAAACAATAACCACTTTTTAAAGCTCCGCTTGATCCAAGCTGTTGTTCCGGATCCGGCAACTGCAAGGGCGAGTCATACAACCACCAAGCAGCGCATTGAGTCAGAGAGTAGAAATAAATGCGATCTTTCATAGTGAATAATGTATGCTATGAGAAGACTCGTCAGGTGCGGTGTTGAATAATTATATAGATTTCGAAACCAAATGCTGCTGAGGCGGAGCTTGTGATCATGGCTTGATTATGTCAGCCTGGAATCAGTCGTTCGCCAAATCTACGTGCCCTGACCACTCCCTCGACCAAACCCACCCTCAAGGTGTGTATGAATATCCAACTGCCTCGAATTGCATCTCCCAAATAGTGGCCTTGCAGTGGACACCGGTTTCACGGGAAAAGATGCACGACGAGTTGTTGGATTGCAATTTTGGCTTGTAGATGTACATTGGCTGACTTTGCCCGTGTTAGATGCGCGACGTTATCCAGACTGAAGAGCTCGAGATCCCTGATACCGTCGAGGTCACCGTCAAGTCCCGCCTGCTAACGGTCAAAGGTCCGCGAGGGACTTTAACGAAGAACGTTCGCCATGTCGATATGGATATCCGGTTATTGAAGGGAAAAACCACAAAGGTTACTCTGGCAGTGTGGCAGGGTGGTCGCAAGCATGTTGCTTGTTTGCGCACAATCCGCAGTTTGATTAACAACATGGTCACTGGAGTTACGAAGGTGGGTTGTGCTCTATGTGGCAGGCGTGTGCTAACGATCAATTGGTACCAGGGATTCCAATATAAAATGCGAGCAGTTTATGCCCATTTCCCCATCAATTGCATCATTCAAGACGATGGACGGTCTGTGGAAATCCGCAACTTTTTGGGTGAAAAGGTGGAAATACCTCAACTTGGTTTTTGCTGATCTAATTGTTATTCTAGACAGTACGACATGTTTCTATGTTGAGCGGAGTGGTGGTTGCAGAATCAAAAGCGCAGAAGGATGAGCTTATCTTGGAGGGAAATGACATTGATCACGTCTCACAATCTGGTGAGTTGACTGACATAACTGCCCCATCTCATTCTAATGTTATGTCAAGCTGCGTCAATCCAAGGAATCTGTCGCGTCCGAAACAAAGATATCCGCAAGTTCCTTGACGGTATCTACGTATCCAACAAGGGGCCTATCGTTACCGAGTAGTCTTTTCCTCCACCGATTGTTTAATATGCAACTACCAAGCTGATGACAAGTATGAGTTTGACAACTCCGACTTGACTTGATTGACAAGGATATGGCTGGCACCCGATTGAGTCAACCCACACGAAGAAAACCACACCCAAAAATAATAATAGGATTGCGAAATGAACTACGGAATGAACGGTATTCTGGTTCCAACGCGCTGACGATATGATAGATACGAATCACCGAAAAACTTGATCAACGCTGCTTCTTCTCCTGCACAATAGTGAGAAAAGGATAGGATGTGACGGCGTTGGGGACATACCTCTGGTTCGGTAGTAAAAGAACCTCCATAATACTACGCAGAAAAATGTGAAAGTTAAGGGATTTTGAAGCACAGCTTGCGTGCCTAGCGCCCAATAGAAGAAACCAGCATATGAAGGGTGACGAAACCACCTGATTACTGTCAAAACTATAATGTTCGGGCAGACATAAACCCCTCGACTTACGCGTAAATACCATCTGTAACGAGTTCATGGCTTTCGCGCTTTCTGAAGGCAACCATGTGTGAAAAATTGGTCGAAGCGTGTATCATGGCTGTTGAACGTAGAACTTGTCCAAGAAGCACCATGATTATTCCTGTCGAAATGGCTCAGATGGCTGCATATGCGATAGGAGGGAAATACTCTACCTATTTGTGAGATATATGGGTAAGATTTCAACGAAGGGTTGAAGTATATGGCAGCGAGATATTCCACCAACGCTATACTATGTGCAACATGATATAGCATCCCATTTTCGAGTAAGAATGCTAGAGATATAACTTTGAACAAGAACTTCAAATTTGGGGAGGAGCACCCACAATCAACATTGCATTTCTCAAAATTATAGCCAGCAGTGACTGCGAACTCGGCCCAATGAAAAAAGGCCCAGGAAGCAATGAAAAATCCAAGCTGGTAAGTGAGCCACTTGTTAAAGCCACCAACTAAAAAAGTCGCTAGCCCCGTTGAAAATAGAGACCCCAGGGCAAAGGCAATAACGGAGACTGATAGGGTTGTGTTCGGGATGCGACCGCTGTGATCATTGGGGGCTCTGGGAGGTATCTCGATCGGGTTTCGCGCTGCCGCACGCTGTCGAAGTCGCTCTTCTAGATGTTCCTCGCCGTTAGCTAGCATCTGCGAAGAGTGGTTTGGTTCAGGTCAGAATCACCGTTGTTGGGAGGACAATAGCTCATTGAAAGTTTGTTTGTGTGTGTTATCTTATTATTGTCAACTATTCTTTTTGTTTTCGAATACTTTGATCGTCCATGTTCCGCATAGCATGGCGTGTCAAGTCCAAATATCTCCTTCACTTATTGTCATTTCGTCAATATGCTACAAACGCAGACTATGATAAGTTTCGGAACATCGCATTGGTCGCTCATATTGGTAATAGTTCTACTCTGTGACAGATTCGATTGCTCAAATATTTGCCATCCAAAGACTCAGGGAAAACAACGCTGACGGAATCGATCCTTTTGAAATCCGACTATTTGACGTCTTCAGGCTCAGTTGATACTGGCAGCACAACCACGGATTTCTTACCAGTCGAACGCGAACGTGGAATCACTGTGCAGTCCGCTAGCATTCCCGTCGAGTGGAAGCATTGGACTTTCAACCTAATCGATACTCCAGGCCATGCAGACTTCGGCATGGAAGTTGAAAGCGCCAGCCGCGTTATAGATGGCGCGGTCGTCCTAATCGACTCAGTGGAGGGAGTTGAATCTCAAACTAAGGGAGTTTGGAGTCAACTGGACAGGTGCGTGCCCTAGGTAAGATGGAGGGGCTTGTTAAATGACATCGGCTTATAACATTTTAACAGATACTCCGTCGCTACGCGTCTGGTATTTCTCAACAAAATGGACCGCCCAGGGGCGTCTTTCAAAAGCACGATACGATCGCTCTTAGCTCACAGATTACACCCAAACCCCGTCAGTCTGTTGCTTCCAATTGCCTCTTTCGACCCCCGGCACTATGCTCGTGGGGAGCCTGGCATAGAAGGCTTGGTCGATTTGGTAAAATGGCAAGTCTGGAAGTGGACGAAAGAGGGTCATATCTCTTGCCACCCCTTACCAAAAGATATTGAGAGCTTGCAAACTTTGGACTTCATCCCTTCCGCTCACCCAATAATCCCACATCTTGTCCCAGCACGGACCCAGCTATTGGACAACTTGTCTATGTCCTCAAACGAACTCATGGAGATTCTTCTCGAGACGCCATCCGACCCATCGGCGTACCTAAGAATAGATGGCTCAATAATTCTACCTCACCTGCGTCGAGCCACTTTGCGCAACGATATCCTGCCTGTCCTCTGCGGCTCGGCAATAAAAAACATTGGGACTGATCTAGTCATGGATTACGTTGGGGAACTTCTCGCAAGCCCGCTCGATATCGCCCATGACAGGCAAGATAGGAATGCATCACTAAGGATGCTAGCTTGGAAGGTTAATTGGGACCCCAAGCGAGGGTGGATGACCTTTGTCCGGGTCTATTCGGGTACTTTGAATCCCTTTCCCTTCGATTAAGTTGTAATCTAAATTCCACTGCAGGCACGCTTAGGCGCCAGAGCGCTCTGTTGAATACAAGCAGAGACCAGCGTGAGAGAGTCTCTAAGCTGCTACTCCTGTACGCGTCCGAAGTTCAAGAGGTAGATGAATTGCCCTTCGGATCTGTGGGTGTGGTGCTTGGATTACGATACACTCGAACTGGTGATACTCTTGTAGCAACCGGTGGTCCAACCTCAAGCCAGTCATCTATGCGGGATATTACTCCGCCCCCTGCTGTCATATCTACGTCGATTATACCCCAATCGCACTCTGATTTGGCACCAGTAGAAGAGGCTCTCGCATCTCTTAGTCGCACTGACCCCTCTGTTCGCGTTGATGTGCAAGAAGGCCAAATAATACTACACGGGATGGGTGCTTTACACTTGGAGATTATAGAGGGCAGATTGAGAGATGAATGGAAAGTAAACTTCGAGTTTGGCCGCCGACGCGTCAGCTATCGCGAGGGTCTAGGGCCAGGGATACCCAGTGCACACTGGAATACTTGGTCTGGAGATGTTGGAGGAAAACCCACAGCGTTAACCATACCTCTCAAAGTTCGATCACTGGGAGCCTGTGAAAAGGGGGACCCTGTCTGGGATGGCAATGTTGTAGTCGACGCCATGGGGAATAGGATCTCAACAGGGTTTCCCACAATGCCCCCGTTGAATTTCGTTGCTGAAGGCATCCTCAGCGCACTATCAAATTCTCCCCATTCTTCCCTCGCTATAACCGGCATCCATGTTCAAGTTGGCAAACTTGATAGCCTAAAAGTGCCGTCACCGTCAGTTTTAGTTGGTGCAACTGCTTCAATCATGCGAACACGGATACGAGAGGCTGGGTGTGGGACCATCATGGAACCATTCTCTCATCTCAAGGTTTTGACCAACGAGTGCAGTCTTGGCAAGATTGTCAAGGATATCACGGAGCAGGGTGGTGAAATTTT
>JASFDG010000076.1:0-13216 GCA_036937095.1 Phaeolepiota aurea
AGTCCGTCTTTTCTGGTTTCGGATACTCCGTACATACCTGTTACCAGCGCTTCCTCTGATTCGTGGCAACGCTGTTTGTACGGTTGAGGTCTGGAACATTATACGTCAATACGAGACGACTGCTCGGTGGCGCTTGTATGGTGAATGGAAAACCACGACTTACAAACTCCACTCTGAGCTCCGGCTTCGTCAGGTACAAGCGGATCGGGAGTCGAAAGGCATACTCCGTCGCTTGTCTCACAACACCATCGATTCCTTGTCAGGCACCGTAGCCAAACTTGCACACTCAAATCCCTGCGTATTCTTCTCTAATGCTGTGCATCAAATCATGGCCTATGACAATATGGCTAGCGTTGTCATTCAAGCTTTACGATACGTTACAAACATGGGCTTCGATGTCCTTGTTTTCGTGATTCTCGATGCTCTTGCAAATCCCAAGAAAGATCGGCTGAAGAGCGACGGGGTCAACACGTCGGATTGGCTCCAAAGTAGGTACCCACTCCCTCAGTCATGCACAACCTAACCAGAGTGCCAAGGCCTTGCATCCTTTACTGGGATGCTCTTCCGTCGATACAGCGCCGACCTAACACCAGTGTTGAAGTACATCGTTCACCAATTGCACAACGGCCAAACCACCGAAATCATTGTCTTGCGGGAATTGATTTGGAAAATGGCGGGAATTGAACCATTGCCTAGTCTATCTGAGCCGCAGATTGCGGCGATGGCTGGTGGCCCAGCCCTACGAATCGAAGCAGTAGCTTCGAGTACCCGCGGAGCCAGGCTAGACCCTGGGGATGCCGTTTTAAAGGGCCCACAACGACTCGGCAAGGGTCTCCTGGATTCGTCGCTTGCTCTGCCACTTCTCATCCAAGTTGCCCAACAGCGACAAGCCTGTGTCTATCTGGCTCCGGATGCTCACTTGAAGTCGTTGGCAGGCCTCTACGACGCTGTAAGCCAAGGCTACTTGGAGTTGGATATCTAGCTGACCTCCAATCCAGACCCATGGTGTTCTGTTGCAATATCTTGAACTTCTAACATCGCCAACTGTAGTTCCCCCGAAAGATTACGCCAGCAAGGTTCTTCCCTCTATCCCTGAGTTGGGGGAAACCTACGGGATTTGTGCCCCTATTTGTATGCAAATCATTCGACCTGTATTACATTCATCTCTCCTGGTATGTCTATCGCTGATGCACCTATTTATCACTCATCATCTTTTCAGACGTCAGCCTTGGCCATGCAAGAACGGGAGAGACTCGCTAATGAAGAAGCTGAAAAGCGCTTGAAAGCTGCTTTAACTGCCAAACGTGAGCCAGTTGCCTCGACATCCCGCACCGCTTCGCCCAGTCTTGGCAACCCTTCTACGCCTGAACCTTCTGGGGAAGCCAAGCCATCTTCTGAGGAGCAGCCTTCAGAGGACGTCTCAATGGATGTAGATGCTTCAGCCGCTGCAGCATCACCATCTGAGGTAAGATCGCATCTAGCCGATCGGAACTCAATTAATATTCGTCGACAGAATCCCTGGCATCCTGTCCTGTCTGCTCTGTTTGATGACATTAAGAAGATAGCCCCTGGAAATGCATATGATGTAATCGGGTAAGCTATCTGTAGGCCAACACCCATCAGTTGCTAACGCTCAACGGCATAGACCTGGCTTCTATCTCACTTTTTGGCAATTATCAACTTATGACTTGTCACCCCCTGCCGCCCGATACGACGCTGAAGGTGCTGCATTACGAGCACTTAGCCGTCAGGAGGATTCCAAATACATTGCGGCCGATCGTTCAGCAGATCGTACGAAAAGACTCTCAGCACCTTCTCATCGGACAAAGCGAGAAAGGTATAATGCATTTATCAACACGCTCGCACAGGAATTTAAGGAGCAAACGATCTCTCGTGCTTTTACGATGAAGCGTCTCGCCCGCGAAAAGCAATATTGGTTTTCGCATTGTATGTGGCTCATTGGTTTCTATACCTTGTTTCATCTCACCTTGTCTGTCCTAGCTCCAAAGGCGATGACTCTTGTGGGATCTCTGATTGAGCATTGTATACAGCCTCGTTGCCTGCTATCACCAATGGATGCCGATTTTTGCGCACAATTTATCAAAATCATGCACACCCAAGGAACGCCTGGCTTCCATACGCTTATGTGCTACGATAAGGTAGACTGCGGACTCGTCAATCACAACCTTTTTCTAATCATCCCACAGCTTCTAGGCGACCACGTAAAGGTAGTCCTATTTTCGTGCAGTGAATATGAAGCTCGTAACTATGGTACGTCGCGCCGAATATGAGCTCCTAACACACGACCAATACACCACTCTAGGTCGATTCCTTCTTGGCATTCTGCAAGATCTCCTCAAATGGCATCTGGACGAATCCTTATACATCGCTGACAACCGTACAAAAGTTGGAGGGAAGACAACCTTTCACCCAGGGATGCAAAGAAGCTGGAACAACCACACCAAAGTCGTCGTTTCTGAAAACCTTTTGAAATGGCCAGCTTTTCAACAAATTCTACGAAAGTGGCATCGCAAACTATTAAAAGTGAGTTTTGAGAAGACTCCCTGGGTTTCCGGTCTTTAATGGTCGTTGAAAGTGCTTTGTGGATTGCCTCCAAACTAAAGAATTCATGCACGTTTATAATGCGATCATCGTCCTTAAGGAGATTTTACCAGTGTTCCCCCTCACCTCCGTGACCGATGCTGGGGCCGCACTATACGCAGCCATTGATAAATTCCAGGCGACAGAAGAGCGTGGGGATCTTAAAATCCTAGCATCCTCGTGAGCATTATCCCGCTCGTTATCGTCACTCGATTTGTGAACATGATCCCAGCTTTTCCGCAAGTTTGAAGAAACGTGAGCCTCTATGGATTATGCCGAAGGCCATCAACAAGGTCGGTAACCTCAAAAACCTTCATAACCGCCAGCTAACAGGCGCTATCAGCCAAATGGAACTGCTTCGCCGAAACCTGGGGCCACGTCTAGTCCTGTACCCGAGAAAGGTCGTCCTGGATCGATATCTAATGATAACTCACAGCTCGCTTCTGGAAGTGATGGACGACGTGGTGCCGTCCCCCAGCCATCGCAACCTGCATCATCTACGCCATCTGCCCCACGGGCCCAACTTTCTCACAATCCATCACAACCTCTAGCAGATCGTGCCAGTAATGGTATAAACCCCACGAAACTGGCGATGGAGAGCATACCAAGACCAGAAGTCGTCAAGCGAGTGCGACCAGACATGAAAGGAGCAGACTCTCCATCCCCGAAACCATCTTCGGATTTGGCCGCGGCTGCAATTAAATCAGATCCTTCTATTCCAAGTCGACAGACACCTCCGATCAATACCAGCGATGCCGCGCTCTCGGTACGCAAAGGTGACACCGGGAATCAGAGTTCCCACTACAATAGCCCTGTCATGAACACCGATGGGCCACGGTACCCTAACAAAGACATTGGACCATCACCACTAGCTTTTGGCACCAAAGATGCCATCGATACCTCACGTCATCACCGTTCTGGGGAGGACAAAATGCGTATGGATGCCAGTCCTACAATGCCTCCGCCATCTGTACCAAGCCAAACTGCATCTGCACAAGAGCTACGGGAAACCGCAAGACAATCCATCTGCCGTCCAGAAAAGCTAGAACCCCACTCCCAGAACGGGTCTGGTGCGCCTTCGCCACATGTTAGGTCCCCATCACCCGTTAGCAGACCTGGAACGCGGAACCATAGCAGTGATAGCCGCGCCAGTGGTGGTCGAACACGTTCAGATCGAGGTAACGCTGAAGGACCAGAAGAGCGCCGTCCAGATCGAGAAACCAGAGAACTCTCTTCCGTCACCCGCCGTGATAGCTTAACACACAACCGCGGAGACCGGCCAAATAGGGAAAGGCTCTCTGGTCGTGACGGAGACAAGGACAGAGATGAGCGGGACAGGGATAGAGAACGTGGTCGAGATAGACACATGGACCGAGATCGAGAAAAAGACCGGGATCACCGCGATCGCGACCGGGACAGGGATCGTGACCGGGACCGACATCGTCGCGACGACAAGGACCGCGATAGGGACAGGAAAGAACGAGATGCATTGACTAGGCCTTCGACTTCCGCTGTGACTGGAACCATGCAGGATGATAAAGGACTTCCTACACGGCCAGACGTTTCTCGGCAGCGTAACCCCCCATCAGCAAGCGAAGACGGCCTCGGGAAAAGGCGTCGACCCGCCGATGATGATGTAAGTAGATGAACATCTCATTCGATGTGCGTTTAACATTTGCGAATAGCCGGAGCGCGGTTCGAAGCGAAGCTCACGCAAGGAGAGTCATCGAGATGATAGAACACGGCGCCCTCCTGAGAAGGAACCGCACGATAGAATTCGTGAACCAGACAGGCGCAGGAAGGATCGAGAACCCGAGAGTGAAGGCCGTGGCTCAGGAGACAAGGTAGGCTCATTTTTCAACACCGATTATCATTTCTTTAAACTCTTCCTTTCTTCTAGCCTGCAGAAAAAAGGATCCCAGATGGACCATCTGCAATCAAAAATCTTCCAGCAAGTACCCCATCTGCACCGCGGGCCATGGCGTCTGTTGAAAGCCTTCGTGGAAAACCCGAGACACCCAGTCGTGACCGCCATCGGGACCCTTATCCCCCACAAAAGGGGCCGCCCCTCACACCCAACAATGCTGCCCAGGGTAGCCAAGATGCAGGCCCACGCAACCTTGCCACATTGAGATCCCGAATCAGTGAAGAAGGCCAACCACTGCCACAAGCCCCGTCAAGCTATCACCCTGAGAATGCACGAGATGATGACCGAGATGGGGGCAGAAAAAGATCATTATCAGGTATGAACGTAATTTCATTTCCGAGCGTATCTGAATAGATGACAGCGACAGTAGATCGTGATAAAGAGGTCAGTGACGTTCCTGTTGGGCCACGAGGCGACCCAACACAGCCAGCGAAACGTCCACGCATCAACCGCAATCGGTACCCAGTCACCCAGAATAACAACAATAATAATGGTCTAGCTCGCAAACTGTTGCCTATTGACCCCTCTGCTGGCGACAAGAACCGAAGACAGGACTGAACATTATGTGCAATACATTACATTGGTCTTATTTTGTTTTTAGTAATCCATTAGTTGTGATGCATGACGCCATCCACGTATTACACGTTAAAAGATAAGCTAAGGTGTTGAATTTTTCAGTGGGGTATCGTTTATCGTTTGATGAGTGTTAAAAATTCCTCGCGCGTTTTCTGCTGTGTGCGAAAACAGCCAAGCATACATGACGTGACGGTGATTGAACCTGGTTTTTGCACTCCACGCATGGTCATACACAAATGTCTACAAAAATGAAATGAGATGCACAGCCCAAAGAAAAATCAGGTCAGGACTTACGTTGCTTCCATTACGACAGCGACTCCGCGTGGTTTGATAGCTTCCTGTACGGCAATGGCGATTTGCTTTGTTAAACGCTCCTGAACCTGCAGGCGGCGGCTAAATGTCTCTGCGATCCTTGCAAGCTTGGAGAGGCCTAAAACGAGCTGATTAGGGATGTAAGCGATGGCAATCTGATTCCGGAGCCGATTAGAACGATTAAGGATACACAAGACATATCACACACTTTACCAGTGAAGGGCACAAGGTGGTGTTCACATAAGCTTGATATATCTATCTCTTTCACGAGAACCATCTCATCGTGATCTTCTGCAAAAACGGCGTCGTTGATGACGTCTGTGCCACGGTCAAATCGTGAGTAACTTGTATTTCATTTCACGAGGGATCTGTTACCCGCTAGCCGTTCCTCATAACCTCGTGTCATCCACATGATGGCTTGGGCATAACGTTCCGGTGTTCTCAACAGGCCTTCGCGATCGGGGTCTTCGCCGATGCACTCCAATATTGTGCGTACGGCGAGGGCCATTTTTTTCTCGCGGGCCAGTCTCTCCTCCGGGGTCGCATTGAGGCGAGAGACAGTCGACTTTGCTGCAGATGGGGGGGAAGTTGATTGAGCAAAACGTAGGACACGAATGATGTGCTGGCTACTTGCCTGGCCAACCCAAGCCATTCGGATCAGGCACCAGCTCATTGGAGAGTTGAGATAGATTAGGAGCATTGGGGAGATGTCCAAGTGTGAGAGGAGTGGAGAACCCTGATTTCCGGAATCCATAGCCATCTCGAGGAGTTCTGGGGGAAGAGGCGTTTGGTTCTATTTGAACATCGCTATCCTTAGGCTTCCCCTCCTGTTCTACCTGGAAACGCTGAAGACTGTCAGATAGCAGTGCGGCGACATGGGAGGCGTCGTCTACAGTAGCCATTTTAGACTAGAAGAGAAGCCTAAAGTCTTGCAAGAAATTTGTGATCTGATCGACGAGATGGGACGAGTGATTGCCGTGCCGGTGTGACACAATGTGACCTATCCGTAGAAGGAAATTAGTTCACAGAAGAGTGGGGATGGTGGCAGTGAGAATTTGACGTCGGGGAATCGGAGAGGGCGGCCCAATTTGGATATTTGAAAGGGGGGCAGTGGGATGGCGCCCTTATATAACCCGCCGACTTGACTTCATCAACTCTGTCCTTTGGGTCGCGACTACCATATCTGCTCACTTGTACAGCCTGCTTGGCCAGTTTGCACCGCAATCAAACGGTCATGGTTTTCTACCGGATCTTTCATATATTAGCAGTCAAAAGCCCAAATGCCTTGACACCAACTAGTACAACTTTGGGGGCTGCTCATTAATCTCTCGACCTATAAAGGCCTCCTTTCCATGCACATTCCAAAGGCTTGTAATAATATGCGCCAGAGTCACAACTCACGGCGCCTCCTCTTTCCTGGCGATTTACTGTCTGCTCGTGCCCCGCCACCACCTATGAAGCCCACTAGGCCACAGGGCATGGAGTCCGTCTACAATGCTTGGCTTGCCTCCAGAGAAATGAAGGGGCAGAAAGGCGCATACCTCGTCCCAGGTGCTCCTAGACCTCTGACACTCGCGAACGCCGGGTTTGCTTTTTTTATCACACAATCATGTATCCTTGACTTTGTAAGTCGACCCCCGTCCCTGGAGTCTTGCCCTGACAAGTCCGAAATCTTTAGATGAGGGTCCTTTGGGGCCTTAATCCCTTGCGCACAAGCCTAATGATGGCTTTGAACATCGCTCGCAGTCTTTTTCCAGCTTTCCGAGGTTACTCCCAAGTGGGTTCTTTCGTAAGCCATACTCCCAGGGGCCTAGCTAATCTTTTTTAAACAGGCTCTGATTGTTGATGAGGTTTGTGGTTCCTATTACAAAAGCTTGGAATGCCATCCAAATGAGTACGTCTCTCTGTAGATTCAGTCACTGATTGCATCAGGCAGTTTCACATGGTTTCGCCTTCTCTGTCTGATATCTACTGAGATTCTCAGACGCATCCTTGAGGGGCTCCTGGACTCTATAGCGTGGGTCTTCTTTGACATTTTTGGCTTGGGAAATACATTGAAACGTCTAGGCCAGTTCCTCTAATGAAAACCTTGTCTTAGGATCAGCTCGCTTTTATGTCGAGTACAAGCAGATGGAACACCGCGTGCGCCTAGACGTCCCCACACTCTCGGACCCAGTAGTGCGCGATCTTCTCCAGGAATCAGATCTCTTTGCTCGTTCTTTCAGCGGTGGCGGCTTTGGCATCCTTTCCCCCCTAGACTTTGTCCACATCATATCCTTAATCACGGAAATCGCCTCTCAGCTGTTCCTCGTTGTTTCCCTGACCCGCGGACCCTCGCATTTCGGAATCTTACTGCTCTCCCTATTCTCAGTTGGCTTGCCATTGATAGTATCATATTTCAACCGCGGCACAACACACTCTGACACCCCTACACCCGCTCGAGAAACCCGGGCCGCTGAGCGACAAGAACGTATGCGCAATCTAGCATACAGCGATATGTACCGACCAGAAATCGCCCTTTTCGGCTTGGAGGATTGGATATTGAAATCGTGGTCAAGCGCACGCAAGATAATTGTGGCTGCGGAACAACCTTCCCATCTACAGAAAACTTCCGCCATGTCCCAATTTAACCTCTCTGAGTTAGTGTATGCGCTACAGAATGTGAGTCCGTTCTATTTTAGTTCGCCTATGAGTGATGTTTACGTTGCCCAAATAGATCCCCTTGCTTTTGCTCCTGCAAACTTCATCCGCGTCCCTTGGGTCGTTGACCGTTTACCGAAGCTCGCTTCAATCCATGTTATACGCGTCAGGGAACTTGATTACCACGATAAAAATGGCGTTTCAAGGGATTTTTCTGATGTCCGCTTTCTGCGCGAGTATGAAACTGAAGCCCCGGCTTCAACCGAAGATCGAGGACTCAATAAAATACAGTTCTGTTCCAGGTGGTGCAAGCATTGATATTAGGTAGGAAACGCCGAATTCGACCCATAAAATTTCTTCATTAATCTGGTTCCAACAAGGGGGTTGTCATATACTTACCCTGGAAGTCACGAACCGGCCCTTAGGAACATCAACCTAGGTATTAAACCGGGGGAATCTGTCGCGATTGTTGGTTATAATGGGTCTGGTACGTTGTAACGCACACTGAAATAAGGAAATACGTCTTTAAACCGTTTGTAGGGAAGTCAACCCTTGCCAAGGTACTGCTACGCATCGTCGACTTCGAAAGGGGTGCGCTATTCTTGAATGGCGTGGACATCCGACGATATAATCCCACCGAATACCACTATCACATGAGTGCCGTTTTCCAAGGCTTTTCCAAGTTTAACTCGACTGTCAAAGAAAATATTGGGCTTGGGAATGTTGCTAAAATTGGCTACCGACCAGCCATCGAAAGGGCCGTCCACCTAGCCGAAGCAGCTAATTTGGTAGATTCTCTACCTAACGGGCTTCGCACACAATTGGAAACGCCGGGATTTGAATCATTATCTTATCCTGGAAGCCTGGGCTATCAGCAGCGCCACGGGCTTTCCGGCGGCGAGGTGAACATCCTTCCATCTCCATTATCAGCTCTCTGATTCCAATCTTGGTAGTGGCAAAGAATTGCAATTGCGCGTGCGTTTATGCGGGCCAGTGAGCCAGAAGTTGATCTACTACTTTTTGATGAACCGGTGAAGCTTAGGTCGTTTGACAGCAGTGTGCAGTTCGCTAACAACCCCCATCTTAGACTTCTTCACTTGACTCGCTTGCGCAAAATCAGATTTTCGAGACCATTGACAAGATCTCGCGGTCCCCGTCCGGGGATCGATTAAAGACGGTGATATTTATCACCCACCGCCTTGCCACCGCTCGCCGCGCGGATAAAGTTGCAATGATGGAAAATGGGGTATGCCATAAAATCCTTTTCCCGAAAACCAAGATTATTAATAAGTCTCAGACGATAACTGAGTACGGCACTCATCAGGAACTCATGAGGAAGAATGGCGCATACGCGTCGCTGTATCGCGCTTCAGTATAGAGAGACCATCATGTAGTATCAATCAAGAAATATTGTAAATTAATTCAGAAGTAACATACAAAGAGCAGGTCAAATCTAAAGGTATCATACATTATGCAATGGCAGGCGTAATGCGTAATGCGACCTTAAAGGAGCTCCTTCAAGGAGTGGGTTGTAAAGGTAATTTTCCCATTCCCAATAAAGGCGTCGATAGAGCTTCCATTAGTATCAACGTCCGTGGTTGTGTTCCATAGGCTACCTGGAGTCCCGTGTACGCCGACGAGTAGCCCGGCATTCTTTATACCAGCGACCAGTGATGGGACTTGCATCTACAACAAGAACAGACATCTGAGATGACTCCCAAGGACCCCTTGACTTGCACACTCACCAGGAGCTCTGCGTCGACAAATACACCAAGAAGGTTGTTAACCTTGGCGAAGTCTACTGCAGATCCGATACTTGCATTTTGGCAGCCAGCCTTCCCAGCCCCATAAGCTGTGCGGCTTGGTAATGTAGCAGCATCCTTCCCGCAGTGGGCTGAGTAGAAAACAGGGTCTAGGTTCGTGCGGTTTAAGACGCTGTAAATCGATAGGAAAGCAGAGACTAACAATTTGGCTGCTTCCAGTTGAGAGCGGCGCACACATCAGCAGAGAAAGACGTAAGCAGGATCCTCCGGTGAACATCATACGCAGATGTGCTGAATATGGTTCGCAGAATGGAATCAACAAAGACGTTGAGGTCTTGGTGACGCCCTATCAGCGCGTCAGCCATCGTTAGGCGCGATGGGTACGCCAAATCTAGACCGATGTTAACATCCAACGGCAGCGCCTACATGAGTCGGTATTGGCATTTTCAGGGAACTTGGCGAAAAAAATAGTACCTTCAGAAGATGACCAAGAGAAACCATCGAGTTCGATATTAAGGAAGGCCAATCACGTGTAACCGAATTCGAGGTGTCAAGATTTCTACCCAAACGATGCGCCAAAACCTCGAATTGAGCGAGGGTTACATCGGCAACACCAAGGTCGAAATCACATCCGGGCAACAGCCAATCAGAGTAAACTACTGCATGGAGATCCCGAGTGACTTGAACGACTATGTAGATGAAACTCCCTTGGAGAGAAGATATCGTTAGCGACTGAGTCCCAATATTGCTTATCGCATGTGCAGAAGGAGACGTGTGAGCCGAACCGGCGAATGCTGGGCGATGTCCTTGATGCGAGAAGGATAATTGATGCGAGGGATCGAGAGAAACGGCTGTGGACTTCCAATAGGTCTCAAACCCGCCACCCACCTCAAGTGGGAAACCTTCAAATGAAGTAATGATGCTGAGCTCGAAATCAACCTGCGAATGGTATAACGACCTTGAGCAGGGTGCACCAATGGCTTATATGTAGACAGGCCTACCTCGCCCACAATATGAAGTTTGTTGTCGAGGATGGGGAGTGTATACTTCTGACTATCCCGAATGGACGAGAATAGCGACGGCAAAGCAACTGCCCGACCAATCGTTCTCGTGCCAAAATTTGGATAAATAGAAAATTCCAAGGTGAGGGTTTCGAGGGTCGGTATTTGAAATGTAAAGATGCCCCTGTCATCATTTTGTGGAAGAGAAACGCTATATGGAGCTGAGTTTACTTGCGCATTCGTGGTCATCACAAGCTTGAGCGGTGTGGACGCCAGGAGATATTCATCTTTAAATGCAGGGCTTATGAGCCTATGATGGAGACGGACACCAGGATTGCCTTCGAATCCTCGCGCCAATTTCCCTACCCTGACCCGAACGAGATGGCTCCTGTCCAAGTAGTTGTGTCCGTAAACTCGGTGGGGCATAATCGGTGGAGGGAGTGAAAGCGAAGGAATCATGTCAATTTCGGAATCGACGCCCAGGCTTATATCTGACATTGGAGATTTATCGAGTGCGCTTAGGCTTGTGGCAAGAGGGGCGCTTTCCATTGCTCCCAAGAGCAACGAGAGGGATCTCTGGTGACCATACCAAGCAGCGTAATGAGCAGCAAAGTGGCCAAGTTCGTCTTTATAATGGACTCGGCTGCTGGCGTTGAGAAGAATTTCAACGCAGCGATCCCTCCCGTAACGTGCAGCGTGAAACAGCGGTGTCCACTCGTGGTATTTGTCAGGAGTATCCCACCCGTCGTGGTGCAGAAGCAACGTACATACGTCGGCGTGGCCTTCACGAGCAGCGACATGCATGGGAAACTCCCCACTGCTATTCGAGAGGCATCTTGCCCCTTTCTGGAGTAGAAGCAGGACAACGTCGACGTGGCCAGATTGACAGGCGAGGGAAAGGGGAATCAGGTCCCCTGCCGGTGAGGGCGGCTGAGCTGGTACGCTTCCCTCTTCCAGGAGGACTCGCACGCATTCCACATTACCCTTCAATATTGAATACACAAGCGGGGTATAATTGTCCCGATCGAGTGTATTTGGGGGAACACCGACCTCCAAGAGTCGTTGGCAGGTGGTAGGGTGGCCGTTCATGGCGGCATAATGAAGAGCGGTTCGACCATAAGCATCACTTCTGTCAACGGGGACCTTGTTTGCAATGCATATATCAACCAAACGTCTCACGCCAGCAATGGCAGCTTCGTGGAGACAGGTGCGGCCATTTATGTCGTCGACAAAGTTATAGTCGAAGGGAGGTACAACGGACGTCATGATCAAGTCTCCAAGGTCAGGCGGAGCCTCGATGACAATGTTCCAGAGTATCCGAGTTATATTCATCTTTCCTCCATTTTGCTGAACTAACAGATTGGAATAATGGATGCAATCCATTATAGCTGCTTTATCGGATGTCGCCACAGCCTTATGAAAGTTATTTTCAAGGTCTCGGAACGGGCCCAGAGGAGGGGTGCGCTCGTTCATTATGTGTTGGGTCAGAATGTCATTCGCCGCAGGCCCTTCGAAATTGAGACCTGATGACAAGTCCGTCACATCTAGGAGACAGGTTGCAACAGTATCAGCGAGTTCCGAGATCAGCTATTCGAAGCGCATGGTTAGTGAGTGTTTAGCCGACGGGGGAACTTCTCGAACCTGCCGATTAAAAACAGGCTGAACGTCAACTTGACGGGCGAGATATAACTCTTTCGTCGTTGACTTAGACCGCTTGTCGTACTTCTTGAGTATCTTGCGAAACCCGGTGGCGTTGACCTCGACGAATTGCTGTCAAAGCTTGTTTACTTTAGCTCAGGGAATGTGAAGTATCGGGAATACCTGCAATTTTCCGAGATCCCTTTCAAGAAGACGGAAACCCTCTTCTACGGCACTCCATTCCACGTGAACTTGGTTGGCATCCCCAACGATGTCTGGGAGTCCCCGCATGGCGGCAGCTCTGCGCTTTGATAAAAGTGTTTCCATTCTTAATTTAAGTTCTGCCTCTTTTTGCAGGTAAAAGGCATTTATCTTGTATCAAGATAAGCTTGAATCGCAGTTGAAGGGTCAGCATGCACACCTTTTCTAATTCGCGCTCAAGCTTGAAGAAGAAAGCAGCTTTGTGAGCCTGGAAGTTGGGGCCGCGTTCTCCATCGTGGCCCAAGGCAGAAAAAATGGGGGGTTGACCAGGACTTTCCTTGATCGCAGAATCAGGATTTCGGGATTCATGAGGCGATGATTGACGTGAATAGAGCGATGGACTGAGCGGATCGGGCGGGCGAACTCCAAAAACAAGGGCTGCGGCCTCTGATGCAGGTCGATTAGATACAAGTGATGATATGATCTTCTTGAGAAACTTGTAATCCAGATAATATGCCGACCAGCCAGGAACTTGCTGAGCCTGGATATGCTTACCA
>JASFDG010000076.1:13312-28434 GCA_036937095.1 Phaeolepiota aurea
GGTACGAGCGGGCGAACCTGGGGAATACCACCATTCCAAAAATTTGATAAAAAATATTGCTGTAGGAAGCAATAAGCGCAACGAGTCCAATAGCACGCGAGGGGACGCGAATGCTGCCCACTGCAGCTTCGCTATCGTGCTGAGAGTTGTTGGGGGGGATGCCATCTTTTGTTTCGCCAGATTCGCAGCTCGCTGTATGTGACTACTTAGTGGCTAACAGTGATGGTATCATCGAGACTTACGAAATCCTCAACCCCAAGACGACGTAGGTCTACGCCAACCCAGGAGAGCCACGGCCTGTAGAAAGGGGTTTGGTCGAATAAATAGCCAATATTGCAGACAAGAAGCCAGAATTCGAATCCAGTGTTTAGCCAGGGGTAAGCCACTTTAAAAGCGCGACGGAGACGACCTTTGTATGACTGTGGCTGGTTAATAGGACTATAAGTAACTTAGAAGGCTGAGATACCTCGTCTGTGAGGGCACGCAATCGACGTGCGTCCATTCCGTCATCGAGGATGTCAGAACTGGCACCTCCCCCCAAATCTTCATAATAATCCTGCGCCTTTGCTCGGATATAGGGTACCCCTATCTGAATATTGTGAGCTATTGTGGGTATGGACCAAGGGAACTTGTAGCGTACTAGGAATACCAATGAACGCCATACTTCACGGCCCCGCAACGCTTCGCCAGCTGAGATCCCTCCAACTGCAGCTTTCGCTCGTTCTGTCTCAATGTACGGCTTCCTCCTCCTCTTCAGGCCATAGAAATTTTCCGAAAACGATGCATCTACACGAAGTAAAAATGTAAATGTCTCCTTGAACCTGGGAATACTTGTTGCGCACTGTGTTTCCGAAGGTAATGTCGCTCAACAATAAGCATAATGATTGCGTAGAACTCTTCATGCTTGTTCACAATACGCAGCAAATATCGCGGATACCTTTGGGCGAAGACCTATGTAGGAACTAGATATATAGAACAATGACAGGTGCTCCTAATTCACTCACTGCCAACACGTATTTCAGGGCAGGCTGGAGGAGATCCCGCAGCTGTTCTTGAGCAACGAGTTCAAACAGTGAGGGTTTTAGTGGATCGCTACCCAGATCGTTAAAGAACTCCATGTTGTTGAAGGTCAGGCAGTGAGGTTTAACGTTTAATAGCCGACCCCACCCATTTTGCCACCAGAAACACCGAGTTCACATAATGTATGGGATCGACTCGCCGGTTGTGCAGTACTCAGTACTTATGTATTCAGCCTCGCTCGCACTGGTTACGCACTACAGGATAGCTTGCCCATCTACATCCTCGAGGCGATTGCGCGGGCATTACGACTTAATAAACGTGGATTCAATTCAGAATCCGCCTTGCAGCAATATTACAAACGCCTCGTTGTCTTTCTGCGATGCATCGTGATGGCTGTTTTATAGCTGCCACCATGCCTTTCTGGTTATTGAAGCTCAACCTTCTCAATCAGCCTACTGATCAAACGTATCAATCTTGCAGACATTCGTATCGACTGCATGTTCAACGGATTTCACAATATGGCACCTAGCGACGCTGAACTTGCGACCGAAACCCTTAATGAGGAGGGTAAATACCATTTCTCTTCCTTCACAGCCAACGATGCTGTGACTCTCGTACGTGCTTCCCTGCCCAAGTCTTTCATTAACCTAAAGTATCATATCATCAGGGTCTTTCAGTTCGGAAACGCTTCCGTGCACATTCACGACATGCCAAGGGTAAAGGGCTCGTTATTTCGATCCAAAGCATTGCGGGCCATACTTTATTTGCTTGCACTGTCGGAGACCTGGGCCATACAAGCGGGATAGGGGATGTGAGCTTAGATAGTTGGGCATGTTTAGAAGGCATGATCAGCGTGGTTCGGAGGACGGGCCACTCGAGTTTCTATGTTGAGAAAGGTATGAGTGCCATGGGCAAAACCCCTAAACAATTGGGAATTCAAGGCGAATTTCGTGTCAATGGTGGTGGTGAGATTTCCATCTTACAATTTGGTCTTGTCTGATATCATTTCAGCTTTCCCGATCTGGCTCGAGGTAAAGTAGTGTTTAACGCTGGGTTAGGTTGTTTTGAAGTATCTTTCAGAATGCACCGTGCTGTCCGATCGCAATCGCTGCCTGTTATTCTGGTTCTTCTCAAGATGATCATACCGTGAGCCCAAACATTACATTTAAAATGATTAACAAACAGCTTAGTCCAGTTGATTGCAACAACTATTCGTGATTATCTGAACAAACAGCAGCGGAATAGTCAGAATCCTGCACCTACGATCCCAGTGCCTGTCGTGCCTCATGGAGAAGACCTTGTAAGGGAATATCGAATTCTGGCTGTTCTGTTCTTGACTGACTCTAGACAGGAATGGCTTCCGAATCCTCCTGTAGGTTTTACTCGGCGGGCAGAATCGCCATTCGACCATCCTGACGATGGTTGAATATATTTGATGAGGAAGGAGTCAATAAACAGGCATCATGTAGGGTATATAAACAGAGGCGATCCAAGCATAGTGTGGCTTCAATGGCTTTCCTCTGTTGGATCAGGGGGGGCTCTAGGGCGGCTCAAAACCCGGATATTCTCTGAAAGATTATCATTAAAGCTCAGAGAGGGAGGGGTATAAACTACGCGTACCATGCCGCAAAAAGATCTGTCGCTGGCCTTGAGGAGTTGTCACGTCCGCGCCCGGCTCTGGTTCACGGACCTCGAAGCCTGCTTCGACATAGACCTTACTGCCTTTAACTAGATTAAGGAGACGTTTGTTTGAACTTGGCAGGAACGAGAGGACTCGGTGATAAGATGGGATTGCTGGGCGTCGCTCTGCTGGGAGTTAGCTACTGTTTCTTGTTAGTTGCCAAGGTTACATATTCACCTGCAGTAGCATTAGAGGGCTGTGCAGGGTAACTGTTAGTAGCAACAACGTAGCTATTCTGAGTGTTAGACAGCAAACCCAAGGAAAATGGATCTGCAAGGACTAACACAACGTATTCTTTGTCATTCTTGGTTTGCCGAAGTTCTGGCTCCCTGACGAGATTTCCGATGAGAGTGAGTTTTGCAACATCACTACAACGCGTCGCGCTAGTTGAGAACGTCTTCCACGGGACACTTATAAGCGGGGATGAAGAAAGAAAGACTTTGTTTGAGCACTCACGCGAGCTGAAGCGGCACGACGAAGTATAGAAAACATAGTAAGGTGTCTCAAGAAGCTGGAAGTGGTTGAGTACATTTTTCTGAAACGCATATTACGTGTGTAATTTCTATCTGCAGAAAATTCAAAGTCCGAAGCCCCTAGTCTCCTGGATTTTAACCCTGGCTATACCTTTAAGTTAAAACCACACCACCTAAGAGAAGACTGTCATGTCTAGACATAGGGACATCCGAAACCTCAACCTCGATGGTACGTAGCAAGCCCAAGTGGCCTGGATCGATCTGACCGACATGAGTTATAGATGAACTTGATGATGATGCCCTTTCCGATGGTGGAGAAGAGAATATGACACCTGATCAGCACGGTGAAGCCTTAAGATGTGGACGAGTGCGCCCTTCCTAACAGATCGTAGCACAAATGGAAGATGCCCTCGCACACGTACATTCTATCATTGGAAGCAGCAGTCTTTCAGGACTTACCGATAAAGCTATACGGGATGTACTTTGGGAATCATTCTTCGATGTCGAAGGCACCGTTCAGTGGGCTCTTGGTGCGAAGCACACACCACCTTCCGCATCTGCTAACTGTTTTTCCGCAGATGAACAAAGGAAACTTAAACTTGCAAGAGAACGCAAAGGTAAGCTTTCGTAAGAATGTTGTTTATCTTCTTCGGGACACTCTTCGTCACGATGGTGTTGTCGGTGTTGACTTTCACCTGTTGCAATGTAATTGGGAACGAAGGTGCATTCTCTACGCCCTTGCCTTCCGCCACCCAAGTGCATCCTTCCTGAGCACTGACTCTACTGATGGGCAGATGATCGGTCTGGGAAGCTCCTTCCTGAAGTCCCCCAAGAGGATCAGCAGACATATGGATACCAACAGGACGCGCAATCCATGGTATACGAGTATGAAGCTGATTCTGGAAGCAGCGGGGAGCCTGAGGTGCGATCCAGACTGCCTTTGATTGTTCTTGCCCAGCAACAAGGCTATGGTACCGATGACGCCTCTGTTGCCCAAATACCTCTGGATCGCAGATTGACCACAATTACCGAACACACTGAACGCACCGAACCTTCACTGTACTGGCATTCACGGCAATACCTTGCCCCTGGTACTCCTCGTAATATTTTAAGTCCTGAGACAAGCTATGGCCAGGTCATCGGTGAGTCTTCTCCCGTTAAATGAGGCCAGCCTTTGTCAGTTTAATCGATTTCACTGCAGACGATGGCGCAGGGGATCAAAGCAGTCTGCTTCCTGAAGATCCTAGTTTAATTCCGGTTTCCCCTTCTGGCTCTGCCATGCAGAGGTTATCAATCCACGAACCTCCGCCATCCAAGGCCTCATCCGTATCCCGAAGCAGTTTCTCGCCTCCCCATCATCCACCAAGCGAATCTATCCCCCCTATAGAGGGCATTCCTGATATGTCAGATTTCGCATCGAAATCCAGTCAGCCTATTGTTGCGCAAAGCGTTAAGAAATCCAAGTTGTCTATGCTTACCAGCTCCAGAGCGAGTACAATGAGTGTCATAAGTGAATCCTCCAGATTTTCGGGCACTGCTGTCACAGGTTCTATCAAAACATATCCGGCTCTTCGTCCTTCAGCCCAGTCAGTGCAGCCGCCCAGTTCCGTAGCCTCTCCTTCGTCTGTGTCTAGCAAGAGTCTCCCTCCTCCTCCAGAGCCTGACGGCTATTCCCCTTCCTCCGCTTCGTCGCTCGTTCGTAAGGCTATACAGGCAGCAATGGAGCTCGAAGCCCTTGACCGTGAAAAGCCTTCCAAACCGCTTGAGATGGACTGGTCTCAAAGCCACAACCTTTCCAAGCAACCAACCCTTGGCATCAATGCTCCAGTTGGGCCAGCATCACAAGATCGAGATCCGTCATTGCAGAGTCGTCCGGCGCCTGGACGTTCGTTATCTAAATTAGCCTTGCTAGCCCAAAGTAAGGCCAATGCAACCAGAGGTCCTCGATTGCCCAAGCCAACGACAGAATATTTAACTCCTATCTCCAATGGTTCTGCAGTCACCACAGCCATAACCACATCCTACCAGTCGCTTTATAGCCTCACGGATCCCTCGCGCCCGGCCATGATTCCGAAGCTTGATGTAGTTCCATTGCAGCCTGCATACACTCCTCCATATGATCTGAAACCCTCTAAATTAGCTATGAAGATCAAAAGGAACCAAAAGCAGCAAATGCGTCAAAATCCTATGGATGACGAAGTTATAACACCACCGGTCTCTCCGATGTTTAGGTCGACACACGCTCGTGCGTCGCCTTCTGCCTTCGCATCCTTGTTGGTTGACGATGATCATTTAACATCTTCCGAAGGCAAGAGCAAGGGCAAAGATAAAGATAGCGCGAACTATAAACAGGCAGTGGGTGATTCTGACCTGGGTTCCGACAGCCACAAAGGGTGGTCCCACAGGAAGAAGCACAGAAACCCTCCAGTACCAAGTTTTGCGCCCTCTTCTTCATTCTCATTCGATGTCCCAAGTCCAGACGATGCTGTTTTCCATGCACGGCAAGGAACACATCTCGCGCGTAACAAGAACACCCCCGCTCATCGGTCTCAGGAGGGACACTCTACTTCGTCTATTAAATCTTGATGGGGTCCCCTTCATCCCGTTCTGATTTTCTCTCCTCAATCTTACATTTACATGTTTGCGTTCCTGATTCGCAATTTTTTAATTTTTTTAATTTACAGCCGCCAAAGAATCGAAGAAATTGAATCAGAAATTGAATCCATCGAATTCGGGTTCCCGTGGAGTGACCCCAGCAGGGACGCCAATAACAGCCCCTAAGAAGTCGGCATCCGTTCGTGCATCAGGGTCATCCACCCCAGCCAGAGGGTTTGACCCGCAAGAAATGGATATGTCTAGCTTGAATTTGCAAGCTAAAAATGATGAAGCTTCGGTCGCCATTGAGGAGATCCCTAAAATAACCCTGGCCAGGGAAAAGCTTCTAGAAGAAGCCAAGCGTGCAACCGATGCAGAGGGGCAAGCTGAGAAGAAAGGAATTAGCATCGTCGTCATCGGTAAGGCTTTCTTAGCAGTCTAGTTTGAAAGATTTTGGGAGGATGTTGCAGGTCATGTCGATGCCGGAAAATCAACACTGATGGGTCGGCTTCTATACGAACTTGGCAGACTCGACGAAAAGACTCGAAGGGCGAATGAAAGAGGAAGCAGCAAGGTTGGAAAAAGTAGTTTCAGCTGGGCTTGGGGGCTCGATGGCACAGCCGAGGAGAGAGAAAGGTGCGAGAGTTCAAAAGTACTCTCCTACATTCTCTGATTGCCACAGGGGCATCACGATGGATGTCGCACTTCAGTCACTGTCCACACCTCACAGAAAAATAACAGTACTTGACGCACCTGGTCACAAAGATTTTATCCCGAATATGATCTCCGGGGCGTCCCAAGCTGATTGTGCTCTGCTGGTCGTTGACGCGGCGACAGGGGAGTTCGAAGCAGGCTTCGATCGTGGAGGCCAAACCCGCGAGCATCTATTACTAGTTCGAAGCCTCGGTGTTACCCAAGTCATTGCTGCCGTCAATAAATTGGATCAGGTATTTGACCATGCCACCCAACAAATCCTAGCGGCTAATGACCTCTTCCCGATTTAGGTTGATTGGGAGCGGTCAAGATATGAAGAAATTTGCACGGTGCTACGCCCTTTCCTCCTTCAATCTGGGTTTCAAGGGTCCAAAATCGAGTTTGTTCCTGTCGGTGCAATGCAAGGCGTGAACCTAGCTGCATTGGAAGGAGGTGATTCGAGTTTACTGAAATCCTGGTATCGTGGCCCTACTTTAGTCGATTTATTTGGTGAGTGGGACGAGTATACCTAACTGAATCGTGCCTGAAACTGGGCAATATCAGACAAACTAGACCCTCCCACCCGTGATATCATGGCTCCGCTGCGCATTCCAATTTCAAACGTTTTCAAGGGCCAAAGCGCTGGTATTGCC
The DNA here is from genome assembly GCA_036937095.1 of Phaeolepiota aurea. Classification (NCBI taxonomy): domain Eukaryota; kingdom Fungi; phylum Basidiomycota; class Agaricomycetes; order Agaricales; family Squamanitaceae; genus Phaeolepiota; species Phaeolepiota aurea. The sequence goes on from JASFDG010000076.1 coordinate 20,428, forward strand.
GTGTCAGGCCGACTTTGCGGCGGTGTTGTACAAGTTGGAGAGCGCTTGCGCGTCCTACCGGGGGATGAGACGGCATCTGTCAAATGTCAAGCGGACTTTCACTCCTTATGAGGCTCTTTGTCTGAAAAGTGTATTCTTAGCGGTCGAGGTTGACGAAGCATCCGTTCCATGGGCCGCTTCAGGGTCCAACGCAACCTTGCACCTAGTAGGGATTGATCCCATTAACCTATCGATCGGAAGCGTCCTCTGTCCCAGTAACGATTTGGTGCCCCTTGCGACCTCTTTCACCGCCCGTATCATAGTGTTTGATATCCAGGTGCCTATAACCGCAGGATCATCCGTAAGCCCAGTTTTGTTTCCAAATTGGGGTATGGCCTGAATAGGTTTCTAGGTCGAACTATATCATCATTCGCGAGACGTGCCCGCCACAACGGTTAAGCTGATCTCGACAATCGATCGTGCATCTGGCAAAGTTTTGAAGTCAAACCCACGGTAGATTTTTTGGGGGGCTCATGATTATCATTCTGACTGACAATGCTCTGCCATTCAGTGTGCTTACAAAAGGCGTGTCAGCTGAAGTGCAGATTGCATTGCGCTCATCGATACTTGCTGGCTCCACCCCAACTGCCCGCGGCATACCCATGGAACCCTTCGCAATCAACAAAGACATGGGACGGATCTTGATCCGCAGGGGTGGCGAAACAATTGGGGCAGGAATCGTTTTGGAGATCAACAGTTGAAGAAAGGCGATAAATTGGAGAATAAAATCGATCACCATACTCGTGGGTAATTAGAATCCAATGTAGATATACAAAGAACATAGCAGGTAACATCGTAGCAAGTCATTTGTAAAAACAGGTGTCGTGAAGGTCTAGCGTCTATGGAGTAACCAAGAAAGCGGGTACATAAAAGCATTGATGAGGAATGAGGAAGGAGAATATTGAAAGATAAGGCAGATCTGGGACCAGAAGCTTCCAATCTCAACTGGTTTCCTTTTCTTTATCCTTGTCATGGTGATGATGGAAGATGGCTTTAATTTTGCCAATGAAGGAAGCGCGCTTCTTCCGTGAAGACTTGGTTGCAGACTTGGATGAAGGGGAATACTTGGATGAAGTACTCGGCGACTCAGAGGCTTCACGTGGAAACGGGAATCGGTGTTTTTTGGGGGTCGAGGGTTCGCTTGGTAAAGGACTGGATGGCAGATCAGCTGCTGCAGTATTATTTGTGAGGGGTACAACGCCGTTTGTAGCCTGATTGGGTGACCCGTTTTTATCGACTACAACAGGCGGTTTCTCGGTGCTGGATGGCGAAGGCAATTCCAGAGCATGCTTGGGCAGATCGGTTGGCGGTGATGATACAGGTGCATTCTCTTCGGTTGGCACAAGGTAACCGGCAGTTGTCTGAACAGCTTGCGGGCTCTCAACAGCAGCATGACGATCCTCAGATACATCATGGTTGTGTACAGCTACTGGGGTAACCTTTGGCACATCCACTGAGGTAGTGGAAACAGGAAGAGGATCTACCGCTGGCGGGATTGCGTTGGTAGCTGATGCTGGACCAGGTGGGCTTGGTAGCATTTCTAAAGAATCGGGGACATCCTGGGTGGAAAGTAAGTACATCTCAACGGGATGGATATGATGTAGGAGCACCTTGGCTGGACTGACGATATCCACACCGATTGCAGCGCCATTACCGGACGCAATGAAGTTGGCCGAGGGTGATGCACTTTCTTGGAATACAGCGGTATTAGGGTGATCTGAAGATGCAACGGGATAAAGTTCGTGATTGGGTGGGGGCGCTCCATTCGCAATGGCTGGGACTTCTTTGACGGCGTCAGATTTGGCGTCTACATCATGAGCGGTGATAGTCGGAGTTCTTGTAGAGCTCTCCCCAGACGTTTCTGGTGTAGCTGCAGGAGCTGGTGTCTCAGAAACTGGAAGGACGTTCACTACTGGTGTAGGCTTGGGAGGCGTCACCAGGTAGTTATTAACAAAACCACCTGGTTCAATTTCCGTCGGTTGGCCTTGAAGTAATAACCACTGCCCATCAACAACAAACTTGTATTTGATGGTGTCGTTCCATGGCAAAAGCCTCGAGGCCCTGAATCCACTTGGGGTCTTCTCAAGACGTACTGACTGTGACCACTATTGATAGCATGTTAGGATTATATATCAAGTTAGGGCACTGAGGTGCTTGCCTGGTCAAAGTTGCCAGTAACGATAACGGTGGATGGCTCTGGGTGTGGCCTGGACCAGGAAAGGTGTTGAGTAAACTGGCGCAGAACGTAATAGAAATTGGTACCATTCGAATACAACCTCGTACAGATCAGCAGAAGACATTATCAGACTGCCACGATGTCGAATGAGCCTTCAGGAGGAATGAACCAGGGTGGAACTGGCAAGCATGCAAGTGTCAAGAAGCTCTCGCTAAGTTTCTTGCGTTGCACATGTTTGCCATTCATGATATTGCGTCAGGGTCAGCGTCTAATGAGAGTTTCTCATCCTCGAGGTTGTCATCATCCATCTCGGATATCCATAGCTTTCTTTTTGTGTGGCAATTTGACAATCGCACATGTATAGCAACGGCTTGTCATGATCTGGTGTGGCTGCATCAACTATCACATTTGAACATAGATGCATCATCAAATCTCTGACATATTTATAATAAACAAGGGCTTGGCTACTGCGTAGAGGCCAGACCAGGAGGTCAACACGTTTTTCGTTCTTTACGTGTTATTCTATCAAACAAAAGTCATGCACACCAGGTGCCCTTATCTCGAAATAGCCCCGATGGCACGCGCTTACACAATCTTGATCTCTTCCACTCGCCATTCATCATGGCACTCGTCGGTCAAGCGCGTGAAGAAGAACTTGACAATATCGACCCCATGCGGCATTTGATGGCGGACGAAGATACCTTCAATTTACGACCATCGGGATGGTCATCCTCCTCTGATCTTTTGGCTGTCTTGCCGCGACAATCTCATTGTTTCACGGATGGCATTCTAGAGCTATCCTTCCCGAACCAGGAAGCAGTTTCAAAAACTCTTGATATTCGCCTCGCTTTGGATGCATCCCCTGGCTGCGGTGGTATCGCTTGGCCTGCTGGACAGGTGCCCACAAATTTTTCTGATTCTGGCAAAGCTCTTCGACATCGACACGTTACGTTATGACCCAGATTTTAGCTAGCTATTTGGTTCAACAAGGGTCCAAACTCCTGAACGGCAGGAATATCCTTGAACTTGGAAGTGGGACGGGTTTGGTCGGACTAGTGGCTGCAAAGTTGGGAGGAAATGTGTTCATCACTGACCAAGCGTCTGTTGATCTCTCACCGGCTATCATGACCACCTGCAAACATTGTCTCTTTCTCTCTCTTATAGCCCATTGCTCGGAATAATGCATCAAAATGTGCTAATGAATGATCTTGGTTCAAGAGTTCTGGTGGCCGAGCTGAACTGGTCTGTTATTCAAGTTTCTGATCATGGACAGAGGACTATTCCTCAATACAGCTGGGTCGTCACAGGGGCACGCAAATACCGGCAGACATTCCTCACCCCTCCATGATCATTGTTGCCGACTGTGTTTATGATGAACTCGCATTTCCCCTACTTGTGAAGACGTTATCAGATCTTTCTAGCCCTTCGACGGAAATACTTTTTTGTTACAAAAAGCGGAGAAAGGTGCGTCACGATGGAAATCTGGGTGCTTTGCCTAGGCTGATCACCCCAGGCTGACCGGCGCTTCTTCGGGCTGCTCAAGAAGGCATTTACTTGGACCGAGGTGCGTCTATTGCCCCCCCCCCCCCCAATGGAAACTTTTTCCGACAAGACTAAAAGCCTGTCCAGGTGATGGATGACCCGAACCGAGAGATTTACAGTCGCGAAAACATTACTCTACTGAGGCTTTGGAAGCTACAATGATATCACCGTAAATTTTAATTAGCAATTTTTTTTGTGTTCGTTCGGAGATGCGGAGTCTGAAAGCTTTAAACAAGCACAAATTTGCAGAGGTTGATAGCACGCCGTGACCAGCTTCGTTCGAGTGTACTTTCCCTTTTACCATTAATTAATCTCCCATAATCTCATTCTCTGCACAGTTCCGTACTCGCTTTTCTCTCCTCCTCCTCATCCATATCGCTGACACGATCTTTTTCTTCGCAGTCTTCATGATACTCAACGCGTTATAATTCGAAATGAATAAAAACCCTTTTTTACCTCAACCCAGTTTCACACCACAACAACCGCCATTGCCACCAGGTCCTCCACCGCCAACACCAGCTCAGCAAGATTATTCCGCATATTGGGCAGCAGCGGCTGCTCAGCAACCTCATGTCCAGCCGCCGACCGTAGGAGCGTATAACCCTCAATGGAGTGCCCCACAAGCACCTAGGCCACCTGCAGAGCAAAGCGCGTTGTATGCAAACTATGGGTATGGTTCACAACAACATAACCACTGGCAGCGTCAACAGCAGCAGCAACAACTTCAATTGCAACAGCAACAGTATCATGCTCCCCCTGTACCTCAGCCTCCGCCCCAACCATCCTCTCAACCAGGCTACAACCCTTATCAGCCGACTGCGGGTTACCCTCAGCAATATCTTCCCCCAGCCGTTGCTCCCCAGGTCATGGCCCAGCCCGCATACCCGCATCCTCCGCCTCAGCCACAGCAGCATTTTTTTCAACCACAGATGCAAGCGCAGCAGCATCAGCAACATCAACCCCCGCAGCAGCAGCAACAACCACGACATATTCACCACACGCCGCCACAGCATATGCCTCCTGCCAAGAGGCAGCGTTTCGATGGGCCGAACACCAACAGGCATAGCCAGAGCCAGCAGCATCAACCTCCGCCACAATCCCAATTCCAAGCCCCCTCTGCGCCTCCCCAGATGCTAGGACCTTATTCTGGACCCAGTAGTGTCCCAAACAGAGGGGCCGCCCCACCTTTGCAAATAGGAGGTCGAGGAGGCGCAGTTGGAGGACGAGGAGGTATGGCTAATGGACCTCGAGGAGCAAGAGGCGGGCCTGCAGCAGGGAATCGGGGTGGATTGTCTGGGCGCGGCCGTGGAGGAAGCAGTGGCTATTTGGGAGGTCCTAGCGGTGGCAGAGGGGGCCCCCCAAGTGGGCCTATGCGGGGCCACGGATCTCGAGGGAACTTTGGGAATAAAGACTTCCACAACCGCCGAGGTGGTTCTTTTACGAATTCTGGCAACTATCAGGGATCATTCAACTCCCGTGGTCGCAATCAGGGTCATTCAGGCGCAAACAGGGGTCTCAGGCACGAAAGCGGTTCCACCAGTTCTAATTTCGGCGCAAGAGAGGGTACAATGTCATCCAGCTTTAGTAGCATTGGTAAAAAGGACGAGAATAGGCGGACGCTGACAGACTTCAAAATCATTGCGTTGGAAATTCCTGATTTGAATTGGATCTGGGGAAGTACTCCGGCTATGGTGACAGAATTGAAGGAAGACGGCCCCGATACAATAACTGAGGAGACCATTAAGGATGAAGGTGAACGCGAATCGATTGAGGAGGCTGATCCTGGCCTGGAAAAGTTGGAAGAAGTCGAGAAAATGGTGAAAACGGAAGAACTCACTGGTTCCACGGACACTATTCAAGTCGATGTGCTCCCAGAGGTCAAACCATATCAGGAAACCCCGCCTTCATCTTTGCCTACACGCGCAGCGACCGGTAGTCATGCTAGTACACCCCCACCGTCGCGAATTCGAATCTACTTCCACACCCCTGTAACACCTGATGATTCTCGGCCTATACCACACAATTCTTCCTCATCCTATGGGGATATTCCGACCGATACCAGGAAAGGGAAGCGGAAGAAGCTGGAGGATGATGATGGTGACAGGGAGGAGGGGCGAGCGCGTCCACCGCCCCCTCAGATGGGAGGAGGACTCAGTGATGATGTATCCAGTGTGGCCGCGAGTGCAGCACCTAGCATCGCGGAGACCACGAGTGAGGCTGACTGGCTCATGGCCGCCATTGTGGAGGGTGAAGAGGAGGCAGAAGCCGAAAGTGAACTTCAACCTGGTGATGAGGATGAGGATGACGACCGTTTGCATGTCAGTGAGATCATAAAGGCCAATGACAATGACGACTCCCCCAATACTGATGGCGATGTCGGAATAATCGACGGTGAGCTTTTTTACATTACTCTTGAATCTCGTACTCGGGTGTGATAGTTCCTCCTATTGGCCTTTTGATGGCTTTGGAGGTCGCTTTGTGCGCACACTGCTGACTTTTTCCCCATCTCCCTAAGGCCATATCCGGGATGATGTTTATGTGACAGAGATTGCTGACCATGATGCTCCTGAGCAACATGTACCGGCTGGTATTCAAGGCGGTTCTTCCGCTGAAGTTGGAAACAATGCGGTTCCCGTTGCTGCCCAATTGTCTCCGTCGGGTGCCGATGCCAAAGAGATTCACGCAATAGTACCCAGCAATGGGACACCAAAGGAAGGGGATGTTGCATCTACAGTGGACGTGGACATTGAAGTGACTGCACTGTCCGCCCAAGCCCCTAGTGGCCCACCTGTTTCTGCTTCTGTTTCTTCATCTCAACGTGATCTTGCTCCGTCATCTGCGTCTGCGTCCGTATTTGACATCATTTCTAACTCTGCTTGCCTCTCACATCAAATTTCTCTATACAGTGAAGAGCAATCTGCTGATAATGTTGGCTCTCTTGATAGGCAGATCCCTGATGTCCAGATTCACGAAGCTACCCAGCCACTCTCAGCAACCCCTACCCTGCTTGATCTTGAAGCTGGAGACTCGGGTTACTTGGAAGGCAGGGAGCAGGTTATTAAAAAAGAAACCAACGAAGAGCACGATCACAGCACACAAGTGCCACAGGTTGGAGATGAGGACACAACTCAATCCGACCATCTTCCCGAACCTCCTGCGTCGCCCGTCTCCAACACGCTATTATCCATATCACCCAACTCAACTTTCGAAGATTCGCTGCTCCAACTCCCAGCCAAGGTGGAAGCCAAAATTGTCAAAACGCCATCAGCAAATCGATTGTCTATCTCTTATGCTGGTGGCAATCGTCGATTAGTGGTAGATGCCGAAGTTGTAGACTCCGTCAAACTGTTTCGCCAGCAAGGACGCATTGAAGTCCTCATTGAATTGAACAAAAACGAAGAACACGGTTTGAAGGGTATCCTGGTATGCTCCCACAGGTCATGGAAGTTGTCTGGCGCTAACGCTTTTCGCCAGATGGAAGGTCTTTCTGAAGTCACAAAGTCTTATCTGCCCCTCCCAGTGACCGCAGACAGTACAGTTGACTCTGATATCACTGTACCTCCTTTCTCTCAGGTGACGATTCCCTCGACCTTAAAGCTGCTGGTCTACCTTGATATGGCCCGACCTCTGTCGGAACCAAAATGGGCAAAAACTGGTGATATACAGGAATGGTTGAAAAGTATGTTTGGCCGAATGTTCTGGGTGAGCGGTGACGCTGCAGAGGGATGGGAGAAAAAAATTATCGTCGTTGACCCAGACCCGGTATGCCAAACTCTCCCTTTTTTCTTAGTAGACAAGCCATAATTTAACAATTATATTAGCCTCCAACTATCTGGACTGTGCTCGATGGTTGGTCAACAAACTCGCCGGTTGGAATTCTTAATGAACGACAGCGGTTCTTGAAAACCCATATGACGGAGACTGACAACGTCTTGGAAATACTGTTGCGTCTCGTCCGCGGGGAAAGAGCGACGCCTTTCTCGCAATCTGCTCCTGCAATCTCAGCCCCAAGTGTTTCTGGGCCCCTCTTGTCCGCTTTGTCACAAGGGTCTGCGCATGGGGGCCAACAAACTCATGTTTCCTTAGCAGTGCTAGCTATCTTTCGGCTATCTGTCGAATTCGCGAAGAAAGCATTGGGTGAGAAAGAGGGAAAAACAGAGATTGAGGAACGAGTTGGGGAGATCATTCGTTGCCTACCGTCGCACTTGATTTACAAAAGTCTGGACGGCATCTTCAAGGAGTGGCGTGTG
>JASFDG010000076.1:28533-61045 GCA_036937095.1 Phaeolepiota aurea
TGTGTGGACAAAAAAGGTCGTTAAATAGACTGGTCTATATTATTTTCTTGCTCGTTCATATGATTTTGTTATCCTGCTTGCAATCGTAAATCGGTGATAAAGACCACGTGCTCACAAAACGTCGTGAGCGTACGACGCGTCAGCTGTATTTGATTCTCTAACTTTGAAAATCATCTCTAGCCATGGTATGTTTTTCACTCGCCTTCCTGTATCTCTACGTGTAGCTTATCATTTGACGTAGTTCAGGAACACTTACGATTCAGATAACACAGTTTTCTCCCCCCAAGGCCGCCTACACCAGGTCGAATATGCACTAGAAGCCGTAAAGCAAGGATCCGCAGCTGTGGGTTTGCGCTCGAAAACTCATTCTGTGCTTCTTGCCTTGAAGGTGAATCGTTTATACAAACATTGGGAAACTGTAGCTCATTATTGCTATTTTGCTTAGCGATCTACTGGCGAGCTTGCTTCATACCAACAAAAGATGTTCCGAATAGATGACCATGTTGGAATTGCAATTGCTGGGCTGACCTCCGATGCGCGTGTCCTGAGGTATGTATGATCCCCTCCATATCGCAGCTGCCTCACACTATGGAACGCCATTAGTAACTTCATGCGACAACAAGCCATGTCCTCGAAAATGGTATTCAATCGCCCTATACCAGTAAATAGACTGGTGACCTCTATTGCGGACAGTGCGTGAGCTGCAACCTCTGCCCGAACGATTCCGTGACCCACCCTAAACCAATCTAGAGGCCCAGGTTAATACCCAAGAGTACGGTCGCCGCCCTTACGGGGTCGGATTTCTGGTCATAGGCCAGGACAATTCAGGGCCACATCTATATGAATTTTCACCTTCAGGGATTTCATATGAATACTACGCAATGTCGATCGGCGCCAGGAGCCAAAGCGCAAAGACATATTTGGAGAAGCATTATGAGAGCTTTGCAGATTGTACGTGGCACGCTGCTCCACTAATTGACATTTTAATCTTATCCTGTACAGGCTCACTGGAGGATCTCATTCGTCATGGATTGCATGCGTTACGAGAAACTCTCCAGCAGGATAAGGAACTCAATGTAAACAACACCTCTATTGGGATTGTGGGCCCTGCCAGCGCCCATGAGTCAGGCGTTCTACCTACAGGACCATTCCGCATCCTCGAGAACGAGCTAGTAGACCCCTTCTTGAAAACAATGATTCCCAAAGAAACCGAGGCGCCGGCACCCGCTCCTCCAGCCGTGCCTGCAAGCGGTGATCAGGATGTACAGATGTCTGGATAAATGTAACTAAAAGTTGAATTTGCATTCTTCGCCTCCTCAGTTTGCTTGAAAATTCATGTATTTTGATGAGCAGTGATTATATGGTTGTATAAATGCTTGTACTACGCGCTTGTCGCTTGGGGTCGAACGTTCTGCACAACTTCTTTGACACCTGATGATGGCTTGACTCTCGCTAGCCTTGCAGCCATGCCTGGCCTGCGCAATGTCACGAGGAGGTGAATCATAGCGCTTAGCAGTGCGACGCTGCCAGCCTGGTGTGCTGCTGCTAATGGGACCGGAACGAGATAGAGTAATGTTGATATCCCAAGAAGGACCTGGATATTCGCCATCACAAATGCAGCAGTTGTTGCCAATCGTGCCAACGGCGGTAAAATCGCACGTAATGCGGGGCGAAATGTTTGAGCATACAAGAACGCAGTGCTGAAATAAGTTGTCATCGCCTTGGGCGATCGTCAACAAAACAGCATTGCTTATTAGAAGAAATACCCACAAGGACGCGATGGTCAAACTGCACAGTTGTGGGGTTCTCGAAGATATTTCGCCACCAAATGTCAGACTTATCCAAGTTTTTGGAATATAGAGGAGACAAGAGCTCATCAGATGGTGGAGCAAGACGCCCACCCATCAATGGGAACTCGTTGTAGAGTAAACCAGCATCGAGACCGGCAACAAATGCACCTGTACAGCGATTCAATATCCCTGTTATAGCAAGAAATTTATTAATCTCACCTGACAAGGCTGTCATAAAAACCAAACCAGTCAGGAGCACTGACTGCTTTTTGAAGCGCTTCACAAGCGGATTATCTAGAACTCCGTTTATGCTTCCAACACGCAGTCCGCTCCATGCGGCTCCCCGACTGTACTTCCAATCTTTGATAGTAGACATGCCCATCCCAAACATACCAGCATATAGCAAGAAAGCAGTCCCTAGATGGGCAGCAAGCCTATATTGGGAAACGCGCGGCACAGCACCAGGGGTCTCCAGGAGAGACTCTTCTAAACCTGATTTGACCATATACCATCCAAGTAACCCCTGTGCACCAATCAGAAGCGTCAGCCCACTGAGTTTGGCTACCATGACCGACGATATCTTCTTTCGTGACGCGAAATACAGAAGCGGGACAACGAACACGACGCCAATCAAGCGACCCAAGATTCGGTGGCCCCATTCCATGTAAAAAATGGACTTGAAGTCTTCCAACGATATGGAATGATTCAATCTTAATATTACATCTGGTAAGCGAGCTTCGGGATTAAATTGGCTTGGTACCTACAATTTAAACTCTGGCGTGGCTTTGTACTTTTCGAACTCGGCCATCCACTGGTCGTGAGATAGTGGGGGAAGTATACCAGTTATTGGCCGCCATTCTGTGATGCTTAGTCCTGATTCTGTGAGGCGCGTGACTCCTCCGACGACGATGATGGCGAATACGAGAGTCGAAGAGAACAATAGCCATCCACCTACAGCGGGAGGTGCAAGGACAGGAACGGACTCTTCTGCACTTGTGGTCGACGCACAGCGGCGTTGAGCGCGCTGGAAAGAATGCGGTAATGAAAATGCCTTCGGGTTGGGTGTTCTGGTAATATTTCCCAATGTTGATGAGCGCTTCGACGCCAGGGAACGCACGAGTTGCATTGGTCGATATTTCGATGTCATGAAGCCTCTGGTTGGCAGACTGCTGCGCAATGTCTGCGTTGGCCACCGTGCTGAGCACAGTGCTGGCTGCAGGCGGAGGAATCTGCCTAGCGCAGCTGTGAACATAGTTGTTAACCAAAGAGATGGACCTACGATCGAGGCCAATTTTGAGGGTGGCGATCTAGATCCCCATTTGGAATGCGCTGATTGGCGGTAGCAAATAAATAATCCAAAATATATATATCGTCATAAATGTCCTCCGAGTCGATGTGGGTCTCCATTCGTCGTCTGGCTCCTCCTGTTCTCAAATACAGCCGCAACTTTACGGCTGCTGTGCCACGACGGACTGATGCAGAGCCAGCACTCGCAGAGCAACTAGAAGGGGAACAACAGATTCACGCCAAACTAACCGCAAAATTTGCTCCCTCGCAATTGCGGGTACAGGACGTATCAGGTACGTTATACAACCGCAATCAACGGCTCTTTGGCTATAAAATCGTTAGGTGGATGTGGCTCTTTCTATGCAATCACTATCTCAAGCAGTGCTTTCAATGGACTCTCGACAGTGAAGCAGCATAAATTGGTCACGGAGACATTGAAGCAGGAGATTGAAGGGATTCATGGTTTGCAGGTATGTCACCTCTCATTAATGCTAATACTCTCTCCCTCACTTTGGGTCTTCCATTCCTTAGATAAAAACGATACCCCAGTGATGTGTCAATCTCCCTTCGCGCGTACCATCCAACACGTTTGGTTCCTTTCAATGTTACTACACTTCAATGTATATCAGAACATTGCATCTGACCGCGTGATGAACTCGTCATGAGTTACATAACTCTAGCGTCAACCATTATCAGGAATGGCCCCTCTGGGTGCCCCTGGTAATCGGGGGCCCAATTCCTTGGCTTGCGCCGTTTGCCTTCGCTTTCGGTGTTCTTCCAAACGCACTACAACCAACTTAGCCTCAAACCCTCGGCTTGATCGCAAAACGAGTCACTCAACTTGCATAATAGCCGCGATGAAGCGTGTATCGTTGATGGGATGGCGAAGGTGCCAGGCTCACTGAACCAGATGATAAAGTACCTGGCATTTTCGACGTTTTGCCGTCATCTCCCTTCTTGCCCTTGCCCTTGCCCTCGCCCTCGTCCTTCTCCTTGCCTTTGTCTTTGCTTCCTTCCTTTTCTTTGTCTTTATCTTTCTCCTTCTCTAGTTTCCTTTTCTGCTTCTCCTCCCATTCTGACTTGATCCTTGCAATTTCCTCGGGCGCTACAATGCTCTTTGGCTGATTATCTCCTTCGATGAGACTCGCAAATTCGGGATTGGCAAGATGCCCTGGACATGTATATAGAAAGTCCACCGTATTGATCGTGGCAAGGACTGTCGTCGTTGGCTTGTAACAGATATAACAAGCCTTAGGGGTACCTGCTGTCTGTGTTGTTTGAGCTCAGCAATGTCAATGGGGCTGTAAAGCGGGACGTTTACTCGTTTGTAGTAGAGGTTGGTGAATGACATCGATGCAGGGTCCAATCATGAACCCAGGAGAGTACTACAATCTGGGAAACTGCCGTCGGATCTTCTCTCCTAGCATAATACCCAATGCTTTATCAGTTTACCCATGGCACAGGTGTACCCCCGGCAACGATTATACGGGGGTGAGAGTTAGAAGGCATATTCTTACAAAACACGCCCACCCAGCCTGCCAAGTATTACAAACGAGAACCACAGAACATATGACGATGTGAACTTGAATCTCACACAGGAGCTTTAAATTGCCCCCGCTTTGTTTTCAAACCCTACCACTACAATGTCCACAACCGCTGGAAAGCCCATCAAATGCAAGGCTGCCGTCTGCTGGGGTGCAGGCGAGCCTCTCAAGCTTGAGGAGGTCGAGGTGGCACCCCCTCAGGCGAATGAAGTCAGAATACACATCCTCTATACTGGTACACATATCAGCAGTACATCGAACAAACGCCATAACTAACACATGCATTGCAGGTATATGCCATACGGACGAGTACACACGCAGCGGGAAGGACCCAGAGGTGACGCTCAGAACAATCACATCGTCTATCTTTACTTATCAGACTTCTTTTGTGATCCAGGGCCTGTTCCCAGTCATCCTTGGGCACGAAGGCGGGGGAATAGTCAGTGGTTGACCTTGTCATATCGGATCTAATATTAATATACTCGATCAGGTCGAATCTGTTGGCCCAGGCGTCACCAATGTCGCGGTGGGAGACCATGTAATCCCACTGTATACGGCAGGTAGGAGCATAGTTACAATTATTCAGTCCCGCCTACCTCACCGCTCCCCGATTAGAATGCCGCGAATGCAAGTTCTGCAAAAGCGGAAAGACAAACCTTTGTGGAAAAGGTAGGCCGGGATATCCGAGGCTGAGCCTTTCCAGTTACTGAACCTGTCCATGGAAAGTACGCGCAACACAAGGGAAGGGTCTTATGCCAGACAACACTAGCCGATTCTCCATCAATGGCCAACCCATCCACCATTTTGTCCGTATGATTTACCTGGTTAGACCATGACGAGATACTAATACTGTGCATAGATGGGGACATCAACTTTCTCTCAGTACACTGTTGTAGCAGATGTGTCAGTAGTGGCTGTCGATAAGAAAGCTGCTCTTGAGAAAGTTTGCCTGCTCGGCTGTGGCATCACCACCGCCTGGGGTTCAGTTGTGAAACAGCCCGGAATCAGTCAGTCTAGATCTCGTCCCCACTTATGGCCCCTCTGACAGTCCCACTACCCTCACCTACCAGAGGGATCTACCGTTGCCGTCTTTGGTGTGGGTGCGATCGGCCTCGGTGTAATCTCTTCATCATCCGTGGTTGGGGCAAGCCGCGTCATAGCCGTCGACACAAACTCCGGGAAGGAATCCTGGGCCAACAAATTTGGGGCCACGGACTTTATCAATCCTACCAAGCTGCCCGAAGGAGTCAGAATCCAAGACTACCTTGTTGAAATCACTGATGGTGGTTTGGATTATACCTTTGACTGCACCGGCAATGTACACCCGTCCATCTGCTAGAGTTGCCGTTGTGCTAACAGGGGGTGCGCAGGTCCATGTTATGCGGGCAGCGCTCGAGGCTTGTCACAAAGGGTGGGGTGTCTCGACCGTGATTGGTGTCGCAGCTGCTGGGCAGGAAATTTCCACAAGGCCGTTAGTCCGGTTCTGTTTGCTCTGATGATCTATCGCTGAAAATGCTATCTAGCTTCCAATTGGTAACTGGTCGCACATGGCGTGGGTCTGCATTCGGGGGAGTCAAAGGCCGAACTGAAATTCCGGGGCTGGTTGAAGGTAAACTATTCGTCGAATGGTTGACCTCAACGATGTACTCATGGAATGTCATAGACTATTTGAATGGCCGTGTCAAGATCGACGAGTACGTCACCCATCACAGGAAGTTGGCTGATATCAATGAAGGATTCCACGACATGCATGTAAGTTTCATTTTCTTTGGTCTGATTGGGATGTGATTTGAGCTCTTTTCGCGTTCTTCAGGGGGGAGATTGTATTCGCTGTGTGGTCGATATGGCCTGAAGTCGATAAATGTGTATTTTATAAAAGCAAACATCAACGAGCAATATCTGTACACTGCCTCCGCAGAGTGGGCACTTCATGAAATCATCGGTACATTAAAGGGCATTAAGATAGTGTGAAAGTTCCCCATTGCAAAATCAGATGCCACGATCTGCCATCACCCGAGGCGTTTTGTTCCCCAGAATGGCTCGCCATAGTATTTGGAGAGCTGCTCTAACCTCCCGTCTCCGCACACCACTCCTTCTCCAGATGAGTCCGATCACCCCTACCACACAGACAAGGAAAGAAACGTCCAGGCAGAGCCGACGTACGATAATCATAGTCGGGGAGCGGTTTTCATTCCGCGAAAAGAAGATAGCAAGGTGTTGAAGTTGTTGCACACCACGAGACATGGGTTTGAGGATATAAGACCACATGCCCAGGTCGTCAAGGTCCCAATCAGGGCTGTTTGAGTCATTATTGGGCGAACGGTGACCAAGTACCCACGATGGAGAGTTTATGCCTCGTGGGCTGGGCGTATGTGAATGAGTAAGTGGGAGAGAGCGGGCTTCGAGTATCTCGAGTCTTTCCGTGAGTGCTGCCAAATGAGCTTGCACGTTCTCGATCGCGTGCTCCAAAGAAAGTCTCGAAACAGGCCGTGCAGGGCCATATTGAGAAGAATGGGATTGTAATTGTTGTCGGTAGGAAGGTGCTGTGGGGTATGAGCGACTGGAAGTATCTCTTGAAGGGTTGGTGTATGTTTCAGGTCGTGCATCACCAAAGGCAGAGGGCGTCTCGAAGCCAGGCATGGGTTGAGTTACTGGGATTCCGCGAGGAGGTGGGGACATTGCGAGAGAGCCAGCCATCGGGGTGCGATAACGTTGGGAGGAGGTAGAAGAATGTGGTCTATCTTCCTGAAATAACCCAGGAATCGGAGGCTGTATTTCTGCAGCCTCATCCTCTGATTCCCCCTCTGATTCTTCTGATTCAACCTGATGGTCCTGGAGATTTTGGAGGGGAACAGCGGACTCTATATGTGGGTATCGCGAAACGCCGTCTGATACGGTTGACCCAGAGGAGTCTGAGCCTGGAGACTTTGATGTTGTGCCTATGGTAATGTTTTAGTGGGTTATAGTGCAAGGATATGGGTGACATACGGCTCATGACCATATTTGAGGGATCTCCATCATAAGATTCTAGTTCGTAGACGAGATTCATGGCGATAGTTTTGTCAGAATATTTGCGTAGCACCTGTATTGTGGTTAGCATGTAATTGTGAAGGTTCAGAGACAGTTCGCATACCTTCAAAAGAGCATCAACATAAAGCCATTTAGCTTCATAAGGGTCGAGATCCTTGTGCTTTGCCCATGCGTCCCTTTGTGGCATAAATATGATGTTTTTGATATATAATATGAGGTCAGGAAACGAACCATTTGGCACGTCCCAGCATGTCCCATATACCCGGACGAGGTGACTTTACATTACCGACTGTCGCTTTGAACGAATACAGGATAAAAATTCGTGAATAGTCTATCATTGAGAATGAAAGCACCTTGCTTATACAAGCTGTAGAGAACATCAAATCAGGAACAGGATATGAAGAAAGCTAGGAAAGGTGGTATACCTATACATTGCCAATTTCTCCTCATAGTCGGTCTGAATCGGACCCGTTTTTGGTAGACTCTGAACGATTTCCACTGCCCGATCAAACTGAACGTCGATAGATTCGTGCGAGGTCATTTATGTGGTGGAGAGCTCCTGCAAAAGACTGGGGGAAAGGGCGGCGTTGAGAAGAATTGGGAGAAAAACACAACACGGAGTACAGGATGTGATCAAAATGTTGAGCAACGGAGATACAGCCCACTTTGGCTGTCGCTACCACACGTGAAAACGACCATCTTCACGTGATGGGAAATCAATTCTTTCCATGGCCCTCTGAGATTATATCTGGCGATGTACATAAATGATAAATCCACCTCATCCTTGCAAACCGCCAGTTGAAAGTCGCTCAAACCCCTTGGCACTGAATTTGCCTCCCAAAGTCCGCATAGAAGACTCGTTTTGCCTTCTCAAGCAGGCTGGTAAATCTCGAACGTGGATGCATCCGCGCTGTTACCGTTTCTGCTTTCCTATGGGCCCTTCTTGACGCTCTACGCTCGGACAAGGTGAAATCGCGAGCACTCATCTTCATTACGCTTTGTACAGCATACTTTATCAACTTCTGAGTCATGAGGTGTGCCCTGTACATGCGGTGCCATAACCTTGCAAGTATGGACTGCTTGTTCTTCCTACTCAATACGCATGCGTTGTCGCACACAACCTTCACTCATCCGGATTATAAATGCTTTCGCCCAGTGGTATAAATGCTGCAGAAGGTCGAGCTACCTGTAATCCAACCCCTACCAAAGGGATCCAAGTATGCGTTCCTTGTCAGCGTTAGCTCTTCTTGTTGTTGCTCTAGCTGTCTCTGCCAGCCCATTGAACGAAACCGCTTCACGCAGGTAATGGTGCCGCTATGCTTCATCGTACGACTTTCTAACATCTCATTCTGCAGAGTCTGTGGCACAATTATCAGCGAGGCGGAGAAAACTTTGGCCGAGAAGCATTTTTCATCCAACAAGCTTATCCCCAAGAGCCCAGGTGCCACGATTAACGTATGTCATGGAGCATTCAAACCCAACGTGTTAGATTATCAAAATACTCCCAAGGTCTTTTTCCATGTTGTCAGCAAAGATAAAACCGTGGACGGAGGCAACGTACCGTAAGTGCAACCCAGAGCTGCATAGAGTGTGAATGGTTCACAAGGCACGTAACACCAGGGATTCTCAAATAGCTAACCAGATTGCGGTCATGAACAAGGGATATGTGAACTCGAATATCACCTGGGCCCTCACAAGCACAACTCGCACTGTCAATGCAAACTGGTTCGAGAACGCCGGTCCTGGAACGCCAGCTCAGACGGCTATGAAAAAGGCCCTTCGGGTCGGGAAGGCTGGGGACTTGAACGTATACTCTGTTGGGTACCTTTCTATTTCCTCTTCACTGCCGAGAATACGTGATAACACTTGCGCAAGCTTTACCTCAGGGTCCGCCACTGGTTTGCTTGGATACGCGACATTTCCTGTGGATTACACAAGCGCACCCAAAGATGACGGCGTTGTCATCCTTTTTTCGTCTCTTCCAGGTGGCACGACAGCGCCATACAACCTTGGGCAGGTGTGTTGACCTAGCCTAACAGTTTATTTGCGTCGATGTTTAACATTACAGACCTTGACACATGAAGCTGGCCATTGGGTTGGCTTATATCACACCTTCCAGGGTGGATGCATGGGGGACGGAGACAACGTGGCTGATACACCTGCTGAGCAATCCCCCTCCTTTGGTTGCCCTGTCGGCCGCGATACCTGTCCTGCCGAAGGCCTCGATCCAATCCGTGCGTTCATTGACATTTAGCCTTACATTGGTCTGACTATCCGTAGATAACTTTATGGACTACAGTGAGGACGCTTGCATGCTTGAATTCACCCCTGGGCAAGCGACGCGTTTGAGGGCTCAGATTGCCACCTATCGTGGACTCTAACATAGGGGAATGGTAAACGTAATGTTTGCACAGCTACGCGCTTTTTGGCTAGTCAACCTCCATTTCAGGGGGCCTTGGTTTCATCCTTACTGATGCTTGTACATAATTAGACATGAATCAACTTGATTTGCTGTACACCGAAACCGTGAGCCATTCAAACAAGGAATTGGGTTCCTCGGAGGAGTCTGCTCCGCCACATGGCCATTAGTTGTTGACTATGTGGGCGTTCGAGGCACCTCAGAGGTGTACAAATTCGTTATCCCGCATCTATCCAGTGAATCGAATTAGTGATTGATGCTCGAATGGTAATGTACGTTTTGCGATTAGAATATAAGGCCACCTATGGGGGGATAGATAGCCAATACCATCCAGGACCAAGCACGACCCCCTTCGAAGGGTTGCCCATAGGTTAAAGGAGCTTGATCGCTTTGGGCTATTTGGCCAGAGTCAAGCGCAATTTATAATATCCAAGCGAATGCACGCACAGTCAAGGGTTTGCTACCAGAGCGGCCCCGTGCCCAGGAGTACTTCAAGCCGCCGCGTATCAGCTCTTCTCGTGGACTCACAAGCCGGCCTGTGAAATAAAGTTCAGGTACACGATCACTTGGAAACTTTAGCACGGGCACCGACCTTTCCAGTACAGCAAGCCCCAAGCTTTCCCGTGTTTACCCTCACACTTGAACCTCGCTCGGGTAATTTTCCAATATGAATTCGTGATCGTTTTGTGACTCCATCTCACTTGATGGACCTCCGAACCCACACCACCCGTTGGTGTTTTCGAGAGGACTTCATAGAGGTTGCCCGTGCGTGGAGCGAGGGCTGGCGGAAGGCTGCTGGGGAGGAGCTTCCGTATTGATTTGGCAAGAGCTGCCCGTGAATTTTCGGGGGCGACTTTGCAGGTCAGTGTCCAGAACATCGTGCAACGAAGTCAAAATTTCGTGACTAAATTACACTCACACAAGATCTGACATTTTCAAACTCAGATTAAATATTCCTTGCCATGAA
Organism: Phaeolepiota aurea; assembly: GCA_036937095.1. Taxonomy (NCBI): domain Eukaryota; kingdom Fungi; phylum Basidiomycota; class Agaricomycetes; order Agaricales; family Squamanitaceae; genus Phaeolepiota; species Phaeolepiota aurea. Next base: position 39,571 of record JASFDG010000076.1, read on the forward strand.
CGCTCAACGATGCCTGCGGCGATTATCCAGCACATTTCGTGTATGTCACCGCCGTCTGTATGAAACAGACGCCTGTGGCATACCTTTGAAGCCGACGTGGTCCGTCAATGGTCTCCTCTCGTCGTATCCAACTCCAACAATATCGCCACCAGCACTCAAGCGGCTTTACGAGCTCTCAGCTCTAATTGCACCGAAGGAAGGTACTCCACAACATACTCAGATCACACAAGAAATGCAAGAGATGGTCAGGCTAGTGGAGGCCGTCAAATTGGTGGACACCAGTGGAGTTCAAATTACCGGCCGGGCAACGATGGAGGACGCAGATTTACAGAATCTAGCTAGCCCAAAGAAAGAGGGCCCCTCAGGTCAGAGCCTTCTCAAAGAAGCCACCCGTACCAAAGATGGTTTCTATGTTGTTGATGCAGAACGCAAACGATGATTTCGTATGTTTTTATCGTGCTTCAGTTGCTTGTGCCAAAAAAAATCGATGATTTATACAAGGATTATCCTCAATCATCTATGCGATTGTGTGTATATACCGCGGACTGCCTAGGCAGTAGGAGCCGTTGGCAGCAAGCCATGGCCCCCCGTGGAACCGAAGCCACCTGCACCTCGAATTGTCTCATCAAGGTCCTGGAAAGACTTGTTAGCATCTGACGAGAGAGGGCCTTCAGTGAATCTCTTACATCGACTTCGAGCACTTCGGGTGTATAGATCCTTTCAATAATGAGTTGCGCAATACGATCACCTTCCTCCACTGCAAACTCATCAGCGCAAGCAATTGATTATTGGCAATCTGCCACCACTCACCCTCAAAGTCTTTGTCCGACAAATTGAACAAGAGAACAAAGACAACTCCTCGGTAATCCGCATCAATAACTCCAGCGCCAGTGTCAATCATGAATTTTGACGCTACAAACATACCAGACTATCAGATACACCACGGTAAAGATGATTAGAAATAGGACATACCAAGGCCACTCCTTGGTGCTACTCGGCCATAAGTGCCAGGAGGCACGGCGATAGAGAGTTGGGTGTTCACAAGCGCTTTTCCGTGCGCAGGAACTGTCTTTTTTTCGGCACTATACCATTGCGGTTTATTCAGCGATTTTTATCACATCTTTTTCACAACGCACCTGTATAAGTCATAGCCAGCGGATAAAGCAGACCCTCGCGTTGGAAGCCTCGCCTTTTCGGAAAGGCGCTTTATGAGGAGATTAGTAACAGGTATAGGAAGTGTTTTGGTTTCGGGGGACATCTTCCTCTTTTTGACCTGTGGGATTTCAGAATCCATTTGGTGAATAAGTGAATGGTTTGCGACGCGACTTAAATAAAGACTGACGGAGTTTCAAACACATGAAACGTGTCAACTCCGACATTCACGCCCAACATAAGTTAGATCACCTCAAGAAAAGTACAAAAGGTCGATTCTTATAAGTTGTTTAGACGCGGTCACGTGGCAACCTCCTGGTTTGCAACTTTGCACTTCAAGCACTCAGTAACACCACAACCATATCGCCCTCGATATCAGCGACTCAGCCTAATGCCATGCGCTGGCGAGGCTCCAATAACACAATACTTCCCTCGAATCAAAGAGCTTAAGGAGAATGTGCGCCCTAAACGAATTGCGAATGGGACTAAGCGCAAGCTGAGGGAGGTGGAGGCTGACCAAGGGCAGGCCCCTGAAAAGAGAGCCAAGTTCTCTTCTGGCCCCCCAAGGAGATACGCCCTTGGATCTGTGCAAATAAGTCAGGATAATGAGGACCTACACCCTGCTAAAGTCCCCGCAGGCGATACACATCTGCGCTCGCCTTCTGGAACGAAACCGAGGCCCAAGCCTGTCACGCCTCCTCTCCGCCTGTCACCGGTCGATGGTCCTTTGGGCACTCGTAGGCCTAGCCAGCCGCGCAGTCGTGAACAAATAGAAATGCAGAATTCCAGGCCATTAGAACCAGATTCGGTGAACTTGTCCCCACGATACTCTCTACAGACTCCTCCGCCATCAAATGCATCAAGAAACCGACGCGGGCCCACGTCAGTTGCTCCTGTCGCGGTAGAGGAGCCCGTTGAAAGATTAGCAACGACAACATTTAAATTTCTCCCTACCCCTGTGACGGTGGCACGCCCTACAGTGCCCAGTGCAAGGATCTTCGAATCCGCAACGCCTTGCAGGGCTCCAAATCTATCTTCGTTCCGAACCACCCCTCTCCTACAACGTGGGCATTGTGATGATCCTTTTATTACACCATCCAATGAGATTATCCCATCGTCTCAGTCACAGTCAAACATCGAAGATGAGGATCCCTTCCAGCAGATTTCCAGCACATCCGCAATGTTGGCGAATCGCGAACGCCACTACACCTCGTTTGACACCGTCGTCGTCTCTTCCCAAAGCCAAGATCCCCTTCCGGTACAATCCCCTATTCAGCAGCTCTCGCCCACATCAACCGTCTGCTACGACTGCCATGATATCGTTCCGAGCTCTCAAAGCCAGGAAGAGGAATTATCCATCTTGCTCTCTTTCGCGCCTTCAGAACCAGGCATTACCCAAATTCCGCAGGCGGGAAGAAGCGGAGCTGTATTCTCTTCGTACGTTTTTCTTTCAAAACTCTGTTGCGTCCGAAAGGCTCAAAATACCGCTCCCTTATTTCTAGTGGTCTTGACTCCCAATCAGGCCGGCGCGTGCCACAGCGCACCCCTTCTGACGAGATGTTCCAAATATCTATAAATGACACCAACTTCGACGACCTGTTCCAGGACCTCGCACCGTTGACGTGGAATACCAAAGACCGTATCGAATTGCCTTGCACCAAACAGGATATGGAGGATTCCGCCACCGAATCGGAATCCGATGAAAAACCAGACCTCACGTTTCAGCAAGGTAGAAAAGCCCACCAGAGCACTCCAAGATCCTCATTGGCACGAAACAGGACACTCTTCGTACCAAGTTCGCAAAATGTATCTCAGCATTCTATATGTCCTTTCGAAACGCAGACGTTCAGTGTGAAGGAAGGTGGATCTAGCAGCCAGCTAGAATCAACTTTGGACATCGCTTCGCTGCCAAGCGTCGTGAAAGAGTTTCGGGGCATGTTCGCTTCAGACACACAGAGTTATCCGGAGGACTTTCCAATGTCATTGAGGTAACAAGGGGTTCCCTTTATAAATATAACATAACTGCGGGACCGCTTGACAGGTCCCTCAAGACATATATTACACATAATTCAGAGCCGCCTGCTTGTTTCATATCTCCTTTTCGCAGCATTGTTGCATCGTATAAATGGAATAGTTTCCGAACCCCAAAGCTTCATGAACAAGCACTGGTCGGCGCGGGACGCGAACACACGTGCACCATCTTCAGGACCCGATATAGATTAGATTTGCCCTCCCCCAACCAATTGCATCGCACCTGCATCTTCATCTCTTACAGTCATGCCAGGACGCCTTCAGAATAAAGTTCGTTGCTGACCCTACCGTCCTTGAGTCCTTTGATTGATCTAGTGATCCGCAGGTAGCTCTAATAACTGGTGCTGCATCGTGCGTATTGCAAGTCGTTCAAAAGGGGTTGCGATCTTATCATTGAGATTTGAAGGGGTATCGGGCTCGAATCATCTATCCTGTTTGCGCGTGAAGGCGCGAATGTATTGCTGGTTGACCTTAATCTCGAAGGCGCAGAAAAGGGCGCTGCACTGATCGCGGAACGCTACCCCAATGTCAGGGCCCTCGCCGCCAAAGCTGATGTTGGCAAGGAGGCCGATATAAAAGCCGTCGTTGATAAAGCCGTGAAGGAATTTGGGAGGTTGGACGTGATGGTGATTGATATAACTTGCTGTTAGAGTTTCATACTAACCGCAAACTAACCCGTGAATCGTCAGTTCAATAACGCTGGTCACGATCATGTCCCCGAAACATAGTAGGGTGCGCTGACGCATTGTTATATACAGGTATAATGCATCCTGCAGATGATAACGCGCTCAACACTGAGGAGAAGATTTGGGACCTGACGATGCAGATCAACCTCAAGGGCGTGTGGTGGGGGTGTAAGTATGCTATCTTGGCAATGCGCGAAAACCCCACGGACGAAGCTAAGGGACTGCATACTGGTGGAAGCATCATTAATACCGCGAGTTTCGTGGCGCTCGTTGGCGCCGCCACACCTCAGCTGGCATGTGCGTCCCGCAAAAGAACAAGATTATTCTTATTTGAGCTAATGACCCTAATTCCTTAAAGATACGGCGTCGAAAGTCAGTTGTATTTGCGGCGGCTTACTCTCATTAACTCTTGCTCATACCACTTAGGGTGGGGTCTTGGCGATGACCCGAGAACTTGCGATGGTGCATGCTCGTGAGGGCATCCGCATCAATTCGCTCTGCCCGTAAGTTCTGCCTTTCATATTTGTCCGGGATTATCTCTGATCTGGTGTGTTAAATTTAGTGGGCCCTTGAAGACTCGTAAGCCTTTTCAAGTCGTTCATTTCTGATTCTTGGTCTCAAGCTTCTATCCAGCCCTGTTAATGGACTTTTTGAACACTGCGGAGAAACGCGATCGCAGGATGGTACATTTACCAATGGGTCGGTTTGGTGAAGCGGTAGAGCTTGCACAAGCTGCCTTGTTCCGTGCGTACCTTCCCTTTTGCGTTTCGGGTTAAATTGAAGATGCCTCACCCCTTATCTGGAGCAGTTGCTAGCGACGATAGCAGCTATATGACCGTAAGTTGACCTTCTGCCGCTTGTGATCATCCATAGTGGAAATCATATTGACCGCGGATCTGCAGGGAACTGATTTCAAGGTGGACGGCGGTCTTTCCTCCGCCTATGTCACCCCAATTGGAGAGCCTGCCCTTCCCCCACCAACCAGCCTCACTAATCCACAATAAATACCAGCTTCCCCAATGATGGGATACAAAGAGACTAGTGTGTAATTCTAACAACAAAGATTGTAATGGTAATAATATTCGTAGATTCCTTATCAATCGAATATCGCCAGCACGCCGAACCATTTCAATTATAATAAATGGCTTCACAGTCTGAGACCGTGTGTGCCTGGACAAGATTAAGGTGCCTTTCTCTTTTTGTCACCTTTGACCTTTCGGATGCTAGCAATCTCCTTTCCAATTTCGTTGTTAATACGCTTGTGCATTTTAGGCCTGTACCCAAGTGAGAAAAGGATTTCCAGGTGGACAAAGAAGGGAGCAAGAACGACGGCTGAGGATGCCATCTATAAATCAGAGGTATAGTTAGAGTGATGTAGGTAAATACCTCCAACGAGATTGTCGAGTAAAGCAGGGGCGCGGCCTTCGGCGAAGCCATGGCCTGCGAACTGGGCCACCCATGAGATGACATGGAGCCATGCAGCTTGTAAGATATGTCTGGAGGTGCGCGAGTATGCTGTTGCTGTCAAAAGTGAGAGGACCATTTGCGGGGTATACAGGAGCTGGGGGAACCTGGTTAGTTAACGCGCAGACTGGAGAGAACTTAGAGCTCACAGCAGCCACAGGTTCGAGGAGGAAGTAGTAGGCCAAATAAAGGCCGGCATGGATGGCCGGGAAATTCAAGTCAAAGACAAGGTAGTCATGGAGCTCGTAATGGATTGAAGGGACAAAGGATGGAACCGGGAGTTGGGAAGCAACCACTTGGAGTGACCTGGGACGGTGAGTGGTCCCGTACAGTAAAACGAGGATAATGAAACTGACCAGAGCAAAAGAGGCACACAGACGATGTGTATCAGTACGTTGACGCGATTTGAATGGTAGGCACCGTAAAAGGCCAACTATAAAAGCAAGCGATAGTTAGTATAAAAGGACTGAAGGAGAAGATATGTTGGATACCTGCTTGTCAACGTTTAGGATCTGGGACATGAGGGGTGGAGGGCAGAGGGGTCGTCAACCTTCATTTGGGTTTCGTATATATGTTGTTTGTGGGGTTCATGTGAATATCAGATTGAAACATATAATTAGCTAGCCACACTTGCCATGTGTATGAACTAGACGACAGTTGAACAAGAGTGTTACTGCCAGTGGGGCTGCAACTGGCCCCTAATCACTCTTGAAAAACATTCATCTAATGGCGACCCCATCAGGTTGATCACATGTATGCTCGTCGAGGCGCCCATTTATCTTCTACACTAGGATGAATATCAATTATAAATGGTGGCTTTTTGGTAAATCGTCAGGAAGATAGATGGATCAAAAGCAACATCTTGACATTAGTAGGTCGCAGCTACACACATGCAGTCAATTGTCTAAATACAGGGGTGTTTACTCTGCTCCATGTGAGTATTGACCATAGAACAGAAGTGAGGGGAATTGCCACTAATTATAATGTCGCCTCAAAGCCTTAGTCATATTTAATGAGCAGTGTTTATCACGTGCTTCATAACACGACATAACTTCACTCGCTCATTCACCCCATATTCACTTTCTGCTTGCTATGGTCCGTTCAACCATCATCGTTCGAGCCTCAGATGCCCTGCCACTAGCGGCAAGTGTAGACGATGAACAAGTGGGTCAAAATTTGCACCACTTCTACCCATTTACTTACAAATGACGTGTCATAGACAGAACAGACGTTACAGGAACATAAACAGCAGGCTAAGCTTATTTTTCGACGAATTACGCCCAATGCAGAGCCCCGATGCTCGATAGAGAGTGGCCCTTACACACTACAGTATGCCGTGCACAATTTGACCATTGTAAACTCGGGAACTAACCTTGCCCTAAGCTATCTCATTTCAGAAAATGTCGTATTTCTTTCAATAGCCGACAAATCTTACCCCCGAAAACTGGCTTTCTCTTTCTTGGATGAGCTCTCTAAGGAGTTTTCCATGACGTATGGGCCAAAAGTAGAAACAGTCAGGAAACCATACGCTTTTGTTGGATTTGGCACGTTTGGTTTGGTTCCCATACTTAAACACAGCTAACTCAACAATTAGATACCTTCATGTCGAAAACTGCTCGCCTGTATCGTGATAGCAGAACGGCAAACGCGGCTGCATCTGGGTTGGATAAACTCAATGACGACCTTCATGATGTGACACGTATCATGACGAAGAATATGGAGGAGTTATTGTGGAGAGGAGACTCCTTAGACCGTACGTGTGATGACTTCGTTTCTTTGCTTGGCACAAATCTCATTCTGGGTTGTCAGGGATGTCGCATTTATCCACTTCACTGAGATCCGAGTCTGAAAAATACCGCAAAGCAGCCCGAAATGTGAATCTTTATGCAATGCTTCGGCAGTATGCGCCTCTGGGTGCTGTTGGGTTACTTGTGCTTATCATGTTGTACTGGAGATTCCGATGACATGGAATTGGGTGAGCGCAGGACCCTAACTTACGATTGAGAGCTTTGTAATGTTCATGCGGCTGCTAATATTGTTTGATCTTATCTATGTCGCTTAGTACAGTAGTAGTATTTGATCAACCTTGAGAACAAACTTATGATTCGTTAAGTAGGCGCCGCATTGCTAGATCCTGTTTACCTGCTGGCGGTATCTCCCAGTATTTTGCATATAGTCTGGTTTGCAGGACAGTTCTTTTCTCAACCCACACCATGTACAGATCCACGTCACCATTTGCCCCGGAGAATCACTATCATCCGCAGCCATATCAGCCAGCTGGGGGTGGTCAGATCGCTCCAGGTGCTATAACATACACAACCTCGACAGGGCCCGACGGTAGAGTCATCTACCATCCTTTCAAGTGCGTCGTCACCGATCCTACTGCTGATCGATATCCTGACACCTATCCAGAGCTGTAGCAGCTAGGTGCGTTATACTGACTCACAGCCTGGTAATGATTTGAACTGATCTCTTTGCTGATCTTGCGTCGATCGTGACATCCAGCTATCAGACACCCAACGGGGTTGTGACTGGCATCCAGTGGATACCCGCGGAGTCGACGCAGATCTTACCAGCAGGGGCCCAACCAGCAACCACGGTCAGTGTTCGGCAAATATTTCGTGCCATCGCTTTTATTGACCAATAGTGTTCAGGACTTTGCAGCCTCATGGAATCGTGGCTATCTTAACAAAGACGAGCAAAAGGCTCTGAAAGACTGGTATGCTTGGGATAACGACGATCGATTTCCCTCCTTTGACCCCATTTTGGCACTACCTAGGCAACACGAAGAGGATAAAAGAAGGAGGAAAGAAGAGAAGGAATCGAGCAAGCGCCTTCGCGAACAGCAAGGTACTCGAAATGATCCTGATCACGATCTTCGCATGGCTCGGGAACGCGATCTACAATCCAATATGGGGCGCGAACGCCGCAAGAGCTTTAACGTCGGTGCTGCAGGACCCCCCAGCTCTCTCGCCTTTCCTAGCGGGAATACCGTCTACGCCAACCCTTCTGGGACCACCGGCTATCCTTCCAGTCCATACCAGGCATATACCATACCCAGCACTGCCCAAAGCGTTTCTGGGGGTGCGACGTATGGCCGCAGCGCCAGTGGCCCATACGACCTAAATAGACAATTTGGCGAGATGGGCTTGCGCGACGGCGAACAAGAACGGGAGCGCAAAATCAGCGGGCTCGGGCGGCCCCGCAAGTATAGCACAAACGAGGGTCCGGGGGAAAGGCCCCGCACAGCGAGCGGGAACTTTGGAGACCGCCCAAATGCATATGGCGGGGGTGGCGCCTACGGTGGTGCCTCCTCCGGTCCATATAGCAATACAAGGCCATTTGGCGTGGGCGCGTCCCCCAATATGCGCCCCGCCGACCTCACCTATGCATCTACTGCTGCAACTGGATATCCCGGATCCAATTTCTCCTCCTCCCCCAATCGTGCCCCGCGTCCCCTCGATCCTATTTCCCGCTCGACAACTCCGTTCGGCAGTGGTCAAAGAGGCGTAGAGGTGTATCCTCGCGGACATGTCATGGAGGGGCAGCCTAAACCTCCCAGCCAGCAGCCCGTCGGTCCGCCAAGGTCAAGGGCAACAACCCCCGTCCCAGGCATGGGCCCCTCTGGGGGTTCATCATATAACCCTAACGCATCCAACTTTCCTCAACCTACTGTCCCAAATATAACAGGATCTCCTCGTATCGGCGGGGCCTCTCCGCGCGTCCCACTTGCTGCGTTCCCTGGAGAACAGCCCCAGCAACTCGCGGCTCCAGAGGGATTTTCACGTCCAGTCAATGCAGCACAGCCGTACACCCCGTTTGATACCATGAAGATTCAAGATATGGAGGAGTTCTTGGATCGGTTACCGCGTATGCCACTCGTCCTTCAGCCTCATGACGTATATCACGAGGACTGGATTCGTTTAATGCAGGTGAGATACCCGATCTATGCTGTTCTTGCTTTGCGCTCATCAACTGCAGGACCTCTCATTGGCATGGGCTGGTAAACTCCCCGTGCCTGATCTCGCGCGAGGGGGCCGTCCACCGAAGCGGGCAACACTCACAGCAGACCTCCTGGATCTGTGGAATAAGTCCTTTTTCCTCGTTCGCGGTGTCGAGGTTGTGCTCTACAAAGGACGAGAACGGCGATCGGGTCCCACGCCCGGCGTGACGGACCTGAATATCCCCGATTTCGAAGACGATTCTCTGTCGTCGTCATCTGAATCCGAGGACGAGGATGAGGATGAAGCTGAATATAACGCGAGAGTGGCGGGTCCGTATGGGCGGCCGACAACAATGTCTCTGGCTGAGCAAGATGCACGCCAGCGACGACGCGAAGCCAGGGCCGAAAAGAGGAGGCGACGCAAGGAGAGGAAGCTCAGGCGCAGAGAAAGGGCCCGCGAGACTAAATATGCCTTGTACATCACCTGCACGAAGCCAGGGACTGGTATGATGCCTGGAGGATATCCACCGACCCAGGGGGGCTACGGCATACCCATGAGCAGTCGCGGTCACGGCGGGGGATATTAGCTACTGATTGTATTACATGGATACCCACATTGTTGTAAAAGTATCACCAGAAACGTTCGCATACAAACTTTGTTTCATTTCGAGATCTTAGGTCTGTGTGAGCGGAAAGGAAGAAAGAACTATATTTACTACTTAAATATCAAACTGAACAACGCCAGTTCAGTGATGAATAAGGATCGCTATAATCTCTCACCAACCTCGACCTCTTCCCCGCGATGCGCTGTTATAAGCTGCGGCACCGCGTGATTGATAACTGCCAGTGTTTTGGGCACCCCCATAGCCCCCATAACCGGCCTGTCCGCTTGGTGCCCCTGCACCGTACCTCCCATAACCTCCCGAGCCTCCGTTAGCGCCATATCCACCGTATCCATCACCACCAACCATTCTTTCTCCTGCGCCGTGACTTTGGCCATAATTATTGTAATTAGGCCCACCCCGTTGGGGTGGTGTAGGGTTACCATACCCTCCGTAGTTCTGTGGTGGTCTGTTACCACCTCGCCCACTACTGTAGCTATTATTTTGATTGTACGCTTGCTGAGGTGGTGATCCCTGCGACTGATATGGCGATCTTGAGTATGAATTTTGTTGGTAGAAATTGCTCCCCCTGCCGCCGTAAACCCTACCGTTCGGTCCACCCCGATCTCCACCATACGAATTGGAGTTGCGATCTTGTCCATATGTGTTTGATCGTCCGTGGAATGGGTCGTTGCGACCCTTATCGCCGTTATTCCAACCGCCTCGTCCTCCACCACGATCCCAGCCACCGCGGCCTCGACCACGGCCCCCAGCTCTGGTGACCTCTAAATCGGCTGAAGACAGAACGCGCGGTGACTTCTTCACACCTGGCAGCATTACAGACTTATGAGGTGTCAGCTGCTTAGGGAACAAGTACAGAACAGAGAGCGATCTGTCATTCTTGATATCGGGCAGGTCCTGAGAAGTCAGTGGGCAGTAGTAAGTAGAACCAGGGATGCAATCTGGGTTGGGCAGAACACTGCCGCTCATCCCTTTGCTCAATTTGGCATCTATTGGAACGGGCTATAATAATTCAGGTCATAAGAAAACACCGTCAATGTGAGTGCACGACGAACGTCTTGGTTTTTCCGCTTGCCATAAAGAGCCTCATAGAACGGATACAGGGGGTGGTCGTCGGACGCAAATACAACATTGTTTCCCCAGCGATTGCGTCGAACTTCATCCTCGCTGAGATTGGGATACTCGATCGCCATTGCTGCTAGTAGGCGCTCCTCGTTGATGAAGGGTAAGAGTGCCACGCCTTGCCAAGCCATCTTCTTCCCATTCATGTCGATTTCAAAAGTCGGTGGGTAGAAATCAATGATAGGGGAGTCTTCATCTACCATAAACCGTTGGAATACCATTGGGATGTGTTGACGACTAACATTGGCAGGTTAGAGTTTGTTCCCATATATACATGCATTGGTTAGCCCTACCTCGCTGCAGGAAAGACACCCATAAGCTGTTCGAAAGGTTTAAATGGCTGTCCAATTTCGAAGTTAATATCCATTTTCTCTACTTCAACAAAATCTGCAGCAAATGGGGCAAAGTGGTACGGATAATACCACTGCCATGAAGGTGTCTAGCAAAGTCGAGTTAGTAAGCATTCAAATATCTCTGGAGGCGCCACAAACCCCTTGATAATAATACTGTAGAACCCACGCAAGACCTTCAACGTAACTTTGTGTAAGTCTGCAGGGAGATGTTAGCCACCCAGCGTGGAGTACCGTTTTCCCTTTTCCAGCTTACTTTTTTCTGAAGTTAGTGTCAACCAATTCCACCCCGAATTTCTGTCTATAATATCGCTCCTTGTATCCTGGTTCCCACAACCTGAGAAGGGAGTCAGAGCACTATCACAGTAATACCAAGCGATGCACAAACTTCACTGTATCCTCCTGCTCCACGGTGCCATCCGCGTTTACTTTTAAAGCAAGTGCATGCATGTCGGGCGGGGATTCATCATCGTCCTCTTCAACTACAACTACATCATCCTGTACACCGTCTGGTCCACCATCCGATGAGCCCGGGCCTTCCTCGAACTTGCGCTTTGTGCCTGAAAGAATGGCCTCAACATCATCCATGCTATTGTGCGCGGTTCCAAGCTCCCCGATCAGGGACATAGCCTCAGGATCAAGATCACCCTCTGCATCCCTGTCACTTGCAGCTGGAGTTTCCGCCCTTGGAGCGTCCGTATTGTCAGTTGGAAGAGGTGGTGGCGGGAGTGATGCTGATGCACCACCAGATAGCTGATAGACGCCAAACCCTGGAACCTCACTTGAATCATCGACAATCATGGGGGTTGTTGTAGTCGACACAGTTACAGCCATTGGCTTCGGCGGGGGAGAGGGATTGTAAGATTTAACAGGATTGAGTCCGGATAGTTCAGCCTTCAGCATCTCCGCGGCACTCATATTTGCCATACGGATTGCGCGGCGGTTGGCTACTACATCACGGTTGGATCCCGCGAGTGCCTGCGCAGCAGCTGGTGCGTTCTGTATGGATACAGCGGTTGGTGCAGCTCCTAAGCCGATGGAGTCTGCATTGGCTGCAAAGTCATAGGTAACAGGACGCTGGGGAAGGGAGGGATGTAGAGAGGGTACATTGCTTGCGGATAAAGCAGTGGGGGCAGTGGGAGCAACAGTCAAACCCATTGTAGGAGATGGTCCTGTTACAAACCCGTTTTGTCGATTCTGTTGTTCCAGCTTACGACGTTTGGCGTTTTGATCCTGACGCTCTTCAGCTAAAGTAAGGGAAAGAAGCAAAGTCATATGTTAATCATAGTTCTCAAGGGCGAACAAGGTCAAAGAGACAGCCAATGGGGTGGAAGGATAGGGGCGAGACAGACCTTCACGTCTCCGTCTAAAAATCTCATCTTCACGCTGAGCGAGTCCCTCAAGAATGATTTGTGCTCGTGACATCTCAATTCGACCGTGATTTGTCAGATAGCCACCCATTCTTGGGAGCTCTTGCTTCCAAATCTTCAGAAGTGTATCAATCGCGCCTTCTCGGATCTCAAGTGAAGGAAGGTGGGGCAGGAAATCATTGCCGACAAAGAATATGAGGAGAACCCAGTCATCAATGGCTCGCTCCAGATTGAATGGGAAGGGAATATTCGGAACATCAAGCTCGACTTCCAGATATTCGCGCAGGATAGCAACATCGAGGAAGATAAAAGGTTTTTTTTCGGCAAGGGGCTTTTTCTGAATTTCTGCTTTAGTGCCTGTACATTGGGCAGCATAGTGGCCTTCTTGACCGCATATACGGCACGCAGACGGACTAGTATCGTTGGCAAATACGTCTTCGCGAAGGACTCTAAAATGGGGTTCATGTGTCGCTAACGCAAGCATAATAAGATCAGCATCCTGAGAGGCAGAGAAACGTCAGTTATGGATGAGCGTGATTTCCAACATTGTACTGACCAAACCATATATAACGTGCCGAGTATTGGGGTCATGTCCTGGGTTACTCCTCTGTCGTCTAATATAATCCATAATTTTGTGCTCTCCTTCGCCGGGAACACCTGCATCGGAAATCAGAACTTGGATCTGAAATAGGGCATTAATGGTAGGCCGATCAGCATGGAGGAGACGCTCACATTCTTCCAGCCAGGGTCTGTGTTGATCTTCTGAACGACCCAGTATCTTAATGATGAAGCAAGTAGGTCCATGAAAGGGGTTCCAGGCGTGATAGCATTTGAGTCCCATGACACTTTGTTTTTTTCATCTTCGGAAATCTCTTTTCCCATAGCTGTTGATTTAATTAAATTTTCAGCAAACCGACTGCATACATGACCGAATGTCACACCTTCCCATAGAGCTACGGATTCTTTTCTTGCCTCCTCTTTTTCTTTAGCTTCCTGTGCGGAACGGAATCGCCGTGACCGTTGTTGATTCATTTTGGCACGAGGAGCAACACCATCTATAATTCGTCAGCACCTGTATGTCACTTGATGGATTACAACGTACCAATGGCCATGAACAAAAGCTTTCGTGGCCGAACCATGTTCACAACTCTCTCAGTATATTTGAAAATCTCGATCATCATCTCCTCTTCTGTCTCTGGAGCGGGCTGGTGATTACATTAGCGTGTCCATTTGAGTGATAGTTCGGTGGAGATATCTCACCTTGCCTTCCGGGTGTGTACATGGATGGACCTTGAAGATTGCGTCATATATACATCAGTCCTTGACGAGTGAAAAAGCATCTACGACTTACAATACCGTTCATATCGAGGTATAGGTTATCAAATTCTTCGCCATTAGGATTGGCCAAGCCCATGTTCACTGGAATCGTTATGCTGTCACCACCAGCATCAAGGACCTTGGTCTCGTCTTCCTCCTCGACTGGGTAGACTGAAGCATCCACACTGTCAGACAAGAGTTACTATGACCGAAAAGATGGAAACATACTGATTTTAGGATACTTCTTACTCAGCCAGCGAAAAAGCGCAGGTACACCCTACTGAACATTAATAAAACATAGATCCCCAAACCCGGCGACGCACCATGTCGACGTGATTATAATTTGTGTGGAAAAAAACAGAGTTAATTCTTGGTTGACTTGCGCTTTATGAATGTTTTGGCTGGTGGAGCTGAACTTGCGCTGCGCAACTTGGTCTGGATGTGAAATGAGCCGAGGATATGGTTGACGCATGTGTGGCAACGGCCTCTGACTCACGTGGTTCCTAGAAATCCAAAAATAGTCTTAATTATCATTCAGAGTCACATTTGAAAGGGCTAGACAAAGATTCCACATCTACTTGAAAATCGCCTCTGCAGACCTCATAGACATGCCTTCCCAGACAATTGCAGAGCCTCCACCGTCTGGATCCAACCCCAAACCAAGCGCGCAACCCACCCAGAAGTCAATGACAAAGGCGGAACGGAGAGAGTTACAAGAAAAACAAAGAGCCGCTAAGCTTGCTCAAAAACAAGGGACACCCGCGAGCGCAGCCGCAAAGGCAAAGGCACCTCCTACTCCACAGAGGAAAGCAATCCTTGGTGCTGATACAAATTCTGCAAAGCCTCACACTTCGACGAAGGACGCAAGCATGAGTCTTCCCACTGAAGATCCCCTAGCTGGAAAGTCGCTATCCCATGGACTGCGCATATTCTCACACTTTGGATTGCCCAAACCTGTCGGTCATACTGTCAAAGGTGATATCCACCCTGCTATAATCAGACTTGGCCTTCTTTTGTCGGAATTCAAGATTTGTGGCGCAAATGCACGGTGCATAGCGACTTTGACTGCCTTTAAAACCGTGTGTTCCTTTATTCGGTTTGGTATATCGGAAATTACGATGCGGTCCTGCCTAGGTTATACAGGATTACAGCACACCTTCTCATAACACCCTTTCACGACATTTGATGACCCATCTATCTCCCCAGATCTCGCATTTGGTTTCAGCGCGACCAATGTCCATTACCATGGGAAATGCGATCCGACAGTTGAAGCTGGAAATCAGCGGTTCTGATATAGACATGATTGAACAGGATGTTCGCCTACCCGCTTATAATGTCATCTCAATGCTTGACATCGCATTATTATACAGGCCAAGGACGCTCTGTGTCAAAATATTGACAATTACATTAGGGATCGTATCATTGTTGCGGATGAAGTTATTCAAGAACTGGCGGGAGAGAAAATCAAAGACGGGGACGTCATCCTTACTTATGCGAGGTGGTTGTCCCTGATCATCTGTTAGAGAGAGGTTAATCAGTTTGTGAGCAGATCTTCGGTAATTGAAAAGGTCCTGCTGAGGGCATACGCCGATGGCAAAAGATTTTCCGTGATTGTCATAGACTCTGGCCCACTTTTAGAAGGTAGCGTTATCTCCACCATGTCGATGTAGTAGTACTGATAGCTGTGTCGTTAGGGAAGATTTTATTGAAAGTTCTCACAAATGACGCATCTCCATCGATCCCTTGCACATACGCCTTGCTTCCAGCGCTGCCGTCCCTTTTGACGGAGGTGACGACTGTACTTCTTGGGGCACACTCTCTATTTTCCAACGGTGCTGTTTATTCTCGTGCAGGAACAGCCCTAGTAGCGATGATGGCGAAGAGTCACGGTGTTCCAGTTCTGGTATGCTGCGAGACCTATAAGTTCAGTGAAGGCGTTATGGTGGATGGGTTTGGCAAGAACGAACTCGGTAAGTTGCTTAATGTGCCTCATGTCCTGCTATTATTGATTTCCTTTAAGCGCCACGTCTAAGAAATTCCTCGGTTCCCTCGTTGATCGACTCAACGCCGAACATGGAGGTTTTAAATCCATTATACGATCTGACACCCTCAAGCTTCATTACCGCTGTTGTTACAGAGGTGGGGTTGATCCCCCCCAGTAGTATTAGTTCAATACCTCTAGCACTGGGAAAAACTACGCTGTAACTGAGTAATTTATGGAGAACACTACATTCCCGTCCAGATGAGATCGAGCAAAGTGGTATGCATGTTGGGGTAATTTAAATGCCTGTTTGTAATCTTATGTGCACCAATGGTAATTTCGATTTAGAGATCCTGCTTGGTGTCCGGTCAGGACCTCTCCATCTCCCTCAATTTTCTATCGATAAGTTGCTGTCTGATCCAGTCAAACATATGATCAGTGACATTCTCCACAGGATGATCAAAGGTATAGGGTAAGGCTGGGACGATTGCGAGTCCAGTCATCGTGGGACCCCAGGTACGCAGGCGGGGATTCTGGACTTTGGAAAAGATTTTTCTTGCTTGAGCTACTGCGGTGTGTATTGTGAATGCAGGAAGGGCCCTGGACCATACGTAAGCGATGGTGATAGATAATAGGGGCGGGCCTTCATACATGGAAGCAATCGACTGAAATGTCGCACGTTGGACGGCGATGATACCTATTCGGGTGGGCTCCGAAAAGTTGATAGCCTCTATTGGGGAAGGACCACGATGGTGTGCTTTATATGATTCATAAGAAACATCCCTAAATGAGTGATCCTTGAATTTCGCGGTGAAAGGGGCAAGAGTAATGATTATGCTTGCCCCGCGAGATATAACCAAGAAACACCATATGCGGCAGTGACGATCCATGGCGGGACAACTGGCCGGAAGGCTTCTCCAATATCGCTGGTCTTAATATAATAGCCAATCAAGTTATTCCCCGCTATGCCAGTTATTGACGTACATAGGCGACGTAGCGAGACAAAGCGCGTAGAGCCGTCCGCAAACGTGCACCATAAGCCATGTACCTGACATCAGAGTCCGTACTATCAACGTCCTTGTCTGCCAAACCGTCTACCTTGTCCTGGACAGCATCAACAGTCATTTTTGTGGATGCCATAGGTTGGGAGCTGGAGAGAAAAAATAAAGAGCGGTGGTGGATGTAATTGCCACAAGAGTTAGAACATTAGCCAGTCATCACGTGCGACTTGAGAACCTCTCAACTTAACTGTTGACTACAAAGTCGCCAACGCCGTCAGCGTCGTTCACGACGACAAAGCCCCAGATTACTGTCTAAAACTATGGATACTCGGACTCGCTCTGCCTCGCCTGTAAAAAACGAACTTGCTCTCAAGCAAGAGCCATCGCATCCTGTGCAAGACAAGATATCTGCCTACTATTCCCTTGTCTTTCCCCACTTCACGTTCTATATCCAAACCCTTTCGGTAACTATTGGTCGGCGGTGCGCATCAAATCCCAATGCTGCAACCTCCTCAACAGCGGAACCTGTCCAAGTGGACGTGGACCTGGGCGCTTTGAAGAGTGTATCACGTCTTCATGCAAAGATCGAATATGACCAGGAAGAGGATCGTTTTGTCCTCACCGTCATAGGGCGAAATGGCGCTTGGGTCGATGGTATATGGTCTGGAAGCGGTACCAGAGCACCACTCGGGGAGAGGTTAGTAACACTACCTCGTTCTAGGAGGTCTTCCGATTAAACGCAAGGCCTGAGATAATTTATTAGGTCCCAAATTCAAATCGCCTCTCGCACCTTTCACTTTGTTCTTCCTCCTCCACCCCCTCCAGCAGATACCCCATCTCCAAGTTCGCATTCATCTTCGGGAAACCGACCACGCTCGCCCTCCGTCGACATCACCTCGATATCGCCTCCGTCTTCCCAGCCATCTCATTCACCCCCACCGCCGCCACCACCCATCAGAGTCAAACCTCCTTTACCCTCTCCTGACCCGCAGTTACCACCATCTCCGCAACCGCCTCAATCTCCGCTACAATTACCAAATTCTAATACTATCGGAAAACCAACCAAGTTGTCTACCTCCAAGAAGCGGAAGAAGGGTGATGTTGACCTCCACCTTGCACTCCAGCGTCCGAGACCGGAAGATATGCCTCCAAAACCTCAATTCACTTATGCGCAGTTGATCTTCCGTGCTATCAAAGCACTTGGAGGTAAGGCAACGCTTCAAGAAATCTGCGGTTGGATTATGAATACATATGACTACTACAAATACGCAGACGGTGCCTGGATGGTATGTTGACAAGTATATTCTTCTCCTCTCATATAACAATACATTCATTTCGTTTAGAGCTCCGTCCGACACAACCTGTCGTCGGGTAGGGCCTTTCTCAAAATGGAAAGGTGTGGAGGAGATCGAGGAAAAGGTTTCTTTTGGTCTATTGATGAGAAGCATGCACAGGCCCTGGAAGAACAGGAAACTAAGAGCCAGCAGGCCGCAGCGTCTGGTTCTCAAAGTCATGCAACTGGAGGGAAAGAGTCTTCAAACCCCAGGGGTAGCAGAAAGAAGGACAAAGGAGCTCTCTTGGAACCTGCTCTGAAGCGAAGTGTGCGCGGAGAGCCCAAGGGAACCCCGCTTCCTCCACCACTGACCTCTACGCCGCTTCCATTCAAGCCAGTCGCCACCTCACCAACGACGGCGGCCACTTTCCCTGCTACGGCTACAATACAAGCTGACGGTATTAAAGCATCAACAGTTACCACAGGGATTTTCGCCTATCCCACTCATCCACAACAGATACCCCAATCATCGGTGATCACATCGAGCTATTCTAGCACCCCGCTGCGCGCTCCCAATCCTTACGCTGCCCTAACTCATTGGGGATTGCATCCTGCTGCTACGGCAAGCAAGACATCTGGTAGCTCACCTTCAACGGCTACGCCAACGCCACCCTCTACCAACTCGATACCGTCCTCAACCATCACGACATATATGCCGGCGTCTGCCACCTCCCAATTGCCTAGTCATACCCCTGTTCCTGACGTCTTCATCCCCATCATCCTTGGCCCTATACCTGAAACCCATCCGGACTACGCCCCTAATCATCCGAACAATTCGGCTAAGGAAGGTTATATGGTCCTTCATGAACGGAAGCTCATACTAGACCCTGTTGTTTTCTCCGGCTTGACAAAGGAAATGTTAGATGAGCTGGAGAAGATGGGCGCGCGAGCAGCGTTATCGGTGCTCACAGGGCACATGGTAAGAGCTCTCAAGGAAAGGAGAGCTAAGGGCCGCGGAAAGGATAGAAGTGGACGACGTGGAAAGGGGGCGAATGGTACATCAAGAAAGTCGGTACTTCCAACATTGGCTCCGTTTACAAGTGTCCCCCTCAAGAACCGCGGTCTCGGTGACAATGTTGGCGAAGCTAAACTTAGCATTGATGAATTGATATCTGTCCCCCCAACACTCGCGCAGGTCAACACGAGCACCAGCAGTATACAAGAGGTGCTTCCGGATCCTGGATCACCCATTGTGGTTGTAGACGATTTAGATGACGAGGAGCCTGCGCTGAAGCGAAGAAAGCTCGATCCAGACACTACCACCACGTTACCCACCATTTGATTATTTGTTCGTTTCTGCTTTCCTTGGAGAGAATTTGTACTATAATTTACATTGAGTCACTGGCAATGTGCTTTCATTGCCAACGTATAATGAGGAATCTTAGATTGTCACATCGTTTTTGCACTGTATAACAGGACATAGATCATGTATTATTGTTATCGATATTTACCCGCTGCTTGGCTAATTTCCATTTCCAAATTTCTTTCTCCAAAACTTCAACAATCTTTTCGCTACCCCCCAAGCCTCCGACCCGAAGTCTTTGTACTCCGCATATTTCTGAAGCTCCTGAAGTAGCTTTGTCTCCTCCAGCACCTTTGCCGAGAACTGGGGGTGATCCTTCACCCCCTCAATGCTCCGCAGGATACTGATCAGGCTGGCACATTCCTGCGGCCCAACCTTACCCAGACTCTCGATGTAGCTGAAACGTCGAAGGTCATTGTAAAAGTGGATCACCCGAAGTTTTGTCAATGGTTGATGATGGATTGTGGCCTTGCCCTTCTTGTTTATTGGAGCACTGCCAGTACTACTTGTACTCGTTGCTGGTGAACTTTCACGGTCCCACTCCAATGAGCTGTGGGACTCTAGTTCTTCACCAAACGAGAATCGGAGATCGTTACTGGATCCTGATTCCGGGGATTTTAGGGGTGACAAAAAGTGTTCAACATCCTTCATCCTTTCCAGCTCATCCTCATCCCATGCTCTCCTTTTGCCATTTCGGCCAACTGGGCCCACGGCACCAGAAATATTTGCAAATTCTGGTTAGATCTTTTGGATTTAGTGGAATTTCAGTGTGTCCTTGCAATTTTGGTGCTTTGTAGGGATAATTATCAGGTAAATCATATGGCCTCTTTATGGTGGGATTATCTGTAGTGGGTGTTGTTGGAGAAGGAGTATTTGGTTGGAAGTCCAATTGATTTGCTGATTGTGGGTTCTGGCCTTGGGCAGCAGTCTGTGCTGGAATAGCAAGGTGAGAGTGAAGTATAAAGGTGGTTTTGGTATCAATAGGTGATGCCCGAAGAAGGGGAAAAATGTTGAGTTTGAGTAGTAACTCATCCTTTTTTTGATTTGTGGTATTTTCAGATGTATATAGTGGTAATGATATAGAGATGAGAGTTCTTTGTAGAGGCCTGTTATTGAGGTGAAATGTATCTATGATAGGAATTGTTGTTATATGATTTGTTTCTTGATACATCTTGAGGTTTATATTTTTTCAGTCCAAATTGTTAAGTACAGTAGGAGGTCATGTGACTAAATGATCATAAGACCCCAGCTAGATCATTGGTTCCAAGAGTAAGGAGTATTTTTGGAGGCCTCTATATCCATACCTAAAACTTATCCTAGCCCTCTTTTGAGGTAAACTTATCTGATTTTTTGTATCATCTGCATATATTACTTAATTTAGTACTACTAGTAATGATCTAGTAGAGATACAAAGCCTTGAGTTCAATTTGTGGTCCTATTTCCTTGGTTCTGGGAATCTATCTGCTATCTTCTTGGAAAAAATGTATATTTTCTATATTCTTCTGGAATTATTTCTTCTAGCATATTTTCTTTATACTATTTAGTGATATTCTAGTCTAGCTTAGCTGAGGTAGCTGTAAGGATAACTTCTGGATACTTGCCTAGACTATCTGATTGTTAAGAACCAGACATATCACAGGACTAAATGATTATATAAGAGGTATTACCAATAGGGATGTTGGCCTCAAGTTATAATATATAAGATATACCTATAATGTTACAACTTCAAACAATGCCTATGCTGCAAGCAAAGACTTGTCACCAGTCGCTCTAAGTTCTAGTGTTCAGGGTTTGTTGAG